>CAJPEV010001395.1:25063-67212 GCA_905338385.1 Darwinula stevensoni
TCAAGATCAAATGCAAATTGAGGTATTGATGAGACAGAGTGAGGGGATATCTGAAACGACAAATCTCTCAATTCCATCAAAATGTTGCCCTGAAATCAGAGAGGAATTGAAATTGAAAATCAGGATTCTATCAGGTCTGAAAGTAAAATTACAAAGAGTTAGGTTAGAAAATCTAAAACTCAAGAAGGATGTGAAATGTCTCAAGAAAAAACTTGCCGAGTTCTCCGAATCACGAAAAAAAAAAGAAAACGCTTATGTAAAATTGTTGGAAGGACATTTTTTTTCTGCACAATTACATGTTCTCAAGGGAGGAAAGAGGCCAAAACAGTGGGGTCATAGCGAATTGGTGAAGGATTTGTGTCTTAGGGCTCTCTCCCCCAAAGCATTCACATACGTTCGAGAACAACTGAAAGTTCCACTTCTTGGCCTATCAACCTTGACCAAGTGGTGGGGAAAATTAATATATCCCCAAGGCAAGCCCCCACCCTATCGAAGCGAGCTAAAGGCGAATCATATCCCAGCTGTGACGTCACTATACGCACATTCACGTGCCTCAAGTGACTGCGCTCCGTCCTCGGCCGTTAGGCGCGTGAGCCACTCGAGCCTATCTGATAGTCTATGTATCTTGGGCAGCAGATGTGGGACACAAAATCCATCGATTGCTGCCGTACCGCACTGCCCATTCAGTCCGTTGAACTGTTTAGCTTGTGAAGAGCAGTGACCGAAAATAACTCCCTCTTCAATTCCCAAGAGCAGTGACAAATCAGATAGATTCAAGTACGCTACGTTAATGAAGAGTCGTCACCCGTAACATATCGTGACACTTCTTTAACTCTTTCGTACTTTTTCGCCTATTAAAGTAATTACGCTACCTTGGTAAAAACTGAAGGAGATAAAGGACCACTCGGACGATGAAACGTCTTTTGAAGTCTTTCAGGTTGTTGACGACTTCGACGTGGAAAATGACTTATTTACAATAAAAGTACAGGGGTAAAAGTTCGTGAGAGGTAATGCGATCCAACAACCCTGAAAATGGCAGGTCTCTAAACATGTCATGCGGCAGTTCCTTCAGACATTTCCCTTAATAGCCTCACTCAGCAACAAGGTAAAGAGGATAAGTCTTCCCTTCAAGAGTTTCTCAGAAGTGGCCTGTGTCCCGATACATGGGCTAAAGGAATTTCAACCTGGAAGAATGGCAGAAACGTCACTCGATTCTAACTCTTAATGATGGCGTGTTTGAGTTTGAATGAACATTGCGTCTCAGAATTCTGGGTTCCTTTTCTTTTACTGTCATCTCGAGTCATTTCTCGTCTTTTCGGGGTCAATCTCTCACTTGTAAGTTGGATCGTTAACCCATTCGAATCCACGAATATTTCCAAACTAAGTTACTTAAACCTTTGCTACTTTAGCTTAACCCGCGAGGTCTACAAGCTTATGTCTTCTTAGATCAAAGACTAGATGGAAGGACATGGGACAATGCGTACCAGTGTAGTTGTGAATGCAAGTGGATTAATCGTTACTTCCTAACAGTGAAAGTACCACATTCTCCACAATCATCAGAAACGTCAATAGGTAATATGTGTTACTAAAGCCTTTCTCCAACCCCTTCCCCAAACAAAATTCGATCTCTCCTCTTATTCCTTTTCCTGCCTAGTTCATGGGTTGAGCTGAGATTGAAGCGGGGATGAACAATGGCCGATCGATATGGTGAGACGTAGAAATATCTGATGCAGACATTTCTGGATAACAGAATGGCGCCCAGCTTGCATTTCACGCTTCCTGGAGGCTATTTCTTCGCAGAACTTGTCAAAAAGTTTCAAGAAACTCGTAATAGGTGTAACTTAGCACGTCCTCTCCGGAATAGTTCTTATAGTTATATATATATAGATGGGGGAGAGAGAGAGAGAGATGTGATCGTCCTCGACCAAATGTTTCGAATATCATGGGATTGAATCTTATAAGCTTAATTGGCCGAGTAAGCCAAGGATAGAGCCTCATTTGATTTCCTTGTTCAAATGAGAACATGAAACAGTTAAACGCGGGAATGAAATGCGAATATGAATAAGACAAGATGTAGACATGAAAGTATTAGAAGGGCGAAGGAAAGTGTGAGTAATAATCATGTCGTTATACAGGATTCCCTTAAGCCATGTCCCATTTCCACTTCGGTATTCTCGGCTAATTGCGTTGAGTTAGCTTTTCCATGCTTCGAGAATGGAACTCCCTTTTCGTACTTTGAAAAAATACGGCTGGTTTGGGGTCACTCTTTAGGAAGGAGAGACTAAAGTAGATCGAGTCTGGGCCATTTAAGGAAACTATGGAATCTAAGAAAGAATTAAGAAATTAGCCTGATGAAGAGTGACTTTCACATACAGTGAGGGACAAAACTGTTGCAATCTTCGACACATTGCCAGTTTATGACTCATATCTCGAGTATGACGTGTTTAATTTAGCTTAAATTTCAGTTAATCACACTCCTACTTCCTGGCTTTCGATTGGCGCTAGTCACATGTCAATTGGATTCCCATTGTCTAAGTGGCAGTTGTTCAAAGCGAACGAGGTCATTGCAACAGTTTTGTCCCTTTCACTCAGGCATACGAAAAAACGGATTTATTAATACTTTGTGTGCTTGCCTTTTGGCCTTCAACACATCCTGAACCATTCTAGGCATGCTTTCGATCAAATCCAAGCATATTTGGACTGGAATGGCGTCCCACTCAGTCTTGACCCGCTGCCAGACCTCGTCGATGCTGACGGGCTCATTCTCGTGCCTCGCCAGCCTCCGCTTCAAATGTTGCCACAAGTGCTCTATTGGGTTGAGGTCTGGCGGCTGTGCTGGCCATTCTAGGACCTCGATTCCATGGTCCTGGAACCATTGGCGAGCCAGCCGCGAGGTGTTTTTCGGATCATTGTCCTGCTGAAACACCGCCTCTCCCACTTCGAGGCGGTAATGCGCCAGTGTCTGGACCAATTTTTCCTCGAAGATGCTTGTATAGAGTCTGGCATCCAGAGTTTTTCAAGTATCAGGCCCACTTTCTCGGAAAGTTCATGCGCATGAATAATTCGAAAAACCTCTAGGTTATAATCATGCATACCATAGACTTGGAAATACTTCGCTTCAGACTTCGAAATGAATAGTATTGATGGGACGAGCATGCATAACCGACTAGGCAAGAGTGGAACGGGTGGGTCTGCTTTGGACAAACCAATTTTTACTTAATGAAAATCCGCGAAAGAAGCAAGGTGGTGATAGGCAACTTTTCTTTACCGCTTTAATGGCATGCTTAACATTGTGCATGAATTGAGCAAAACGTTGCGCATTCCACACGACGAGAAATTGCATAATCACGCTGAACACTTGTCGAAAGAGACACTTTTAACGAGACAAAAACATATTTCCAAGGGAGATTTCTCTGGGCTTAGCATGTGGAAAATTTTCGTTCGGAAACCGGCAACTTCAGCGAGCAATGACGGGATCTCGAGAGCACACACCATACAACGGTGATGAGCAACCCGTGGGCCGCAAGGTCCTAGTCTGTTGTCCCGGGGCTTTGGCAGCTCAATTTATTTCCCTCTCATATACCACCCGATGTAGAGCGCACGTGCTCTCACGGATTCCGTTGCCCACTGCAGGAGGTATGGAAGTAAGAAATGATACATAAATGCTATATTTCTAATGCAAAAATCACTTGCTGTCTTCTTGGTCANAGAAATTGCATAATCACGCTGAACACTTGTCGAAAGAGACACTTTTAACGAGACAAAAACATATTTCCAAGGGAGATTTCTCTGGGCTTAGCATGTGGAAAATTTTCGTTCGGAAACCGGCAACTTCAGCGAGCAATGACGGGATCTCGAGAGCACACACCATACAACGGTGATGAGCAACCCGTGGGCCGCAAGGTCCTAGTCTGTTGTCCCGGGGCTTTGGCAGCTCAATTTATTTCCCTCTCATATACCACCCGATGTAGAGCGCACGTGCTCTCACGGATTCCGTTGCCCACTGCAGGAGATATGGAAGTAAGAAATGATACATAAATGCTATATTTCTAATGCAAAAATCACTTGCTGTCTTCTTGGTCAGCGTTTCACTGTTCTCGAAGCAAGCGGCTTGCTTGATATTTTGCCCAGTAAAAGATGAGAAAAAAATTCAAAATTAGCTATTTGCGTATCTTTAGCATATACTGTGTTACGACTTGGTTTACAAAGCCGGTCTTAGGATTATTTTGGTACTCAGCAGGCATAAAGCCTGTAATTCAGCCTTTTAAAAAATACATGTGGCCCGCCAGGAATCTAAAAGGTTCATTTGCAGTAAAAAAAAAATGGTTGCTCATCACTGACATACAAAATGGAAAGCCAAACGAACCACACTGCTCCACACAAAGCATGTGAAAACCCTTTAAGGTACTAGAGACACCAAAAAATCGACCCCCTGGATGGAAAATCTGTTCTGTAATTGTTGTGGAGGCTCTCAAGGAAGGCCTCTGGAGCCCCTCACTGAGGTCTTCAGGTGAACTGCATGGCCAGAAAGAAGGGTCAAAGATCACGGCTGATCCACTCCTCTTTGAAAGCCGTTATCTACTCAACCACTTAACCGAAATTGCTGAAACTTGCACGATTCTCTTCGTTTTAAATAGCTCTTTAAGATGAAGGCATGCTTGATTTTATAAGTTTGTTGTTACGGGCGTGGTAACGTGAAAAGCAATTTCCGCGAAACCTTTCAACCTCCATAACTTGCGTAAAAATCAATGAATCAGAAAAAGCATACGTGAGTTTATGCGTTTCCTCCTGCTCTATATTTGTGGGAAGTTTCATAAAATTATCTCTTTGCGTTACTCTAGAAAGTACGAAAAACTGCTCGAAAAATTCCGTTTCCAGTTTCTGGCGCGTTTTTCTTGGGGACCGTCGAGGTTGCGAAAGGGACACCAGATAACGAAATTTTAGATACCATTCTTGAGAGTGGTTTCCCCAAGTTTGACGGCCCTGTGTGAGTTCCTTTTCGATCCTTACGGTTTTAAGGTACTAAGGGAAGATGAAAATCGACCCCCTAGAATAAAATTCTGGCTTATAATTATTGTAGAGGACCCCAAGGGAGGGCCTTGAAGCCACATTTTGGCACTCTCAGGTCAAACACTTGACCGTGGCGAATGGTCAAAGGTCACAATTTGCATGCCTCTCTTTGAAAATCTGCATCTCCCCAACCCTTGGTTGCAGAAACGTCAAATTTGCGCCATTTTTCTCGCCACAGAACATGTTAAATTACGAGCCCAAAAAATTTGCTCATCTCTCTGTTTCCCGAGACGCCACGGCGTCTCGGGAAACAGAGAGATGAGCAAACTTTTGTGAAAATTCGCGTTTCGCGAATTCACTTCTTCTCTCGCTCATTCTCCGTAGAAACTTTGCACCGGAAAAAGCATACTCCAGTTTTTGGAGACTATCCTGGTCCGTCTTCGTGTTAAATGGCACAATGATTCATCGATCCATTTTCTCAGGAAGTTCGATGATATACCTCAAAATCCCTCTATGTTTCCATAGTACCCCTGATTCATGGTCCTTTCTCGAGGACGAGAGCGAATCTCAAAAAAACAACACTCAAATCTGTGGGGAAGCCTCTTCGGAAGCTTCAGAACCATTTTCAAGCGAATCTGTTCATCCGCCTCAGATCCTTTACGATTTTACTGAACCCAAGTTTGAAATTTTACGGCATGTCACAAACTTAGAACCGTTTTTCGTCACTTCATGAAGAGTTGATAGTATACACTTTAATTTTATTTTAAGGAGGAGCACTTCAGGATTCCAATGGTTCCGAAATCCTTTGTTAATTCCACTGGATTTGCAAGGGGGAAAATAATCATTAAATTCGTGCATGCAGTTTCCTCTTCATGATGCGCGAGCGCAGGCTGTTACCTCATAGGTTCTCCCTCCTCGTTGCATTGCGTACTCACGCACTTCGCTCCCTCTCTTTTCTCGCCACCCTCCTGTCTAATCCCCTCAACCGAGTGGGGACGTGGCGCCAGCCACGCTCTGCCGTTTGCCAGACTTGCTGGCGCTCATATTCCTTCCCTTTCCCTGTGTATCCGTTCCCCTTCCTTTCCTACGCTCAAGTTGGATTGAGAATAATCTATAATACGGAGTCCAAGTTCCGCGGGGGGACGGGTTCTGACGGAAGGGGAGGTGCATGATAGAGGCATTATCATTTGCATACGTTTATCTTACTGAAATAACATCAAACAACCCTAATAAATTATACCATTGGCTAAGGGAGACTCTGGACTACAAGTCTTGTTTGGGCAGAATTTTTCGTAATCCGAAACGTTTTCGAGAAAAAATGAAATTCTCATTAACGTCTCTGACGGGATTTAGATCTGCCTTTTAGTCTAGTTTTCGCCAATCCTTTCGCAATTCGAAACGCGCCAAACAACTAAACTCACCTCTGATCAGATCCTGATCTAGAAGGCCTTCTTTCTCAAAGAAGTAAATGTGGTTTCACGTTTTTATTTTAAAATTCTTTTCTGAATCCTTGTATAGCAATTTAAACTTTATAATCAGGTTTTCAATATAAGTTTTTGTAATACTTCTGCAGGACGTTTTTTACGGACATTTTGTAAATTACTGCTTCCTTCATCGTATGATTTATTTTTCTCGCAAACGAAAAATAAAATATTTTTCTCCTAGTTCTTGTTGACAAATGCAAACGTAGTTCAACGCAGTAACTAAATTATTCTTTTCCAGAAAACTTTCTCTAGCTCTGCCAGGCAATTTTTTCGGACACAGAAACCTACTTTTAAGCTCTGCCAGCTATTCCGCGGACCAGAAGCAGCATATGCTTGTTTAGGTATCTTAAATTGTATCGGGCGTGAAGGCACACGACACATGCTGCCCTTCTGCTAGCCATATAGCATATATAGCAAGCTACAAGGAACTTCTTCTGCGGTCCTAACAGCGTTCAGGTTGTTAGAGTCTTCTAATGTGAATGCGTTCATTGCTGTTTGTGCGCAAGGGCTCCAAAATCACAAGTTGTTCCTTCCTGTGGGCTGTATATTCCTTTTATTGAATTATAATGCAATTTCCTGTTACTCCTGAACTTTCAGACGACAATCGGCGGTGCTGATGGCTATGAGATGTAAATAGGTCATCGGCCCACCAGGCTAAGGTGGCCTTCGGTACAGCCTTAGTTATATGAATCTAGAATGTCGAATAGAACATGAATAGAAAGGATGAATTCATTCATCGTTTCTATTCGCTGTGGTTCACCGTTTCCACTTCCAATAGGCTGACGTGGGATATTAACAAAAAGCGAAATAAATGACAGATGAGGAGTTTTTATTCATGGCATTTATTTCCAATCAGTTTATATTCTGTAATTCGATGGTAATGCGAAGAAAATTATGACCTCTTTTACCTATTAAGACCGTTCGTATAAGGCAGGAGTGTCAAGCTCAAATCGGTTGGCGTGCCGCATTCCTTATCTACAGATGCCTAAGGGCCGCACCCATACTTTTTTGCACCGAAATTTGTGCTGATAGCTAATGCAATCGGATAAAGCAAGAACAGAGGGCAGGCCGAATGAACCTCATCCGCAGGCCGTATGTTTCACACTCCTGGTATAAGGCAATTACCGTCACAAAGAGGAGCCACATAAATACCCCTCCTCCGAAAGTTGTAAGCATGCAAGACTTGGCGAGAAATATCCCCAGTGAACATGTAACGTGCGCGAATCTGGATTTTCAACTTCGTAGAATGTCCACCTAGGAAAATACATGTTCCTTCGCAAAGACACAACGATGTAACTTCCATAAATTACTCATTCCAATTCTGAAACTTTAATTTCAATGGCTAATGGAAAAACGGTGACAGTAGGAAACGTTACTTCTGTCAGCCACTAATTCTGAGAGCAGCGGGAATGATACAAATTTTTCATTCAGCTGCAAGTATACACTATAATTTTCCAGCGAAAAAGGTTCAAATTCCGCCTTGCCATTACTAAATGGAATTTCATAGAGTGAAAATATTCCTTGTAGTTGAATCGATATATCATTCTTAAAACTTGACGTATGAAGGGTTCACACAAAGAAAGCGTGAACGAACCAGTGAAAACGAAAGAGTAATTCGGTGCGTAGCATCATGAATGGGAATATAAAAAGCGGCGAAGTAGAGGGGACGGAAAATTTAGGCCTATGTCTAGTAATGTCTACGCATTCACACGTCGAGACGGCGAGACATGAGACAAGAAGGCGGATGCCAGGCACGTCAGGCACAGGGACTTGGGGAAGGGGAAGGGGGAAAGGGGAAGAAGGAGGGAGTAGGTGCGAGAGGATTGTGCGAGGGAGGGAGAGGACGCGTGAGCTTGGGGGGAGTCCGCAACCGGGAACAGCCGGCTGGCTCGGCGTAAATTTTCCTACCGATTCTGTTTAAAATATTGTTATCTCCTAATGAATGGAATGAATTTCATAAATTTGAAGTCAATCATATCCTTATACATATCCCAACATTTTATAGTAAGTTATATGGGAATCCTCATGCTGAGAGAGGATAAACAGCACATAATATAGCTGCCATGCCGTAAAATTTCAAACTTGGGTTCAGTAAAATCGTAAAGGATCTGAGGCGGATGAACAGATTCGCTTGAAAATGGTTCTGAAGCTTCCCAAGAGACTTCCCCACAGATTGGAGTGTTAATTTTTTTAGATTCCCTCTCGTTCTCGAGAAATGACCATGAATCTGGGATACTATGAAAAAAGAGGGATTTTGAGGTATTTCATCGAACGTCCTGGGAAAATGGATCAATGAATCATTGTGCCCTTTGACAAAAAGACGGACGAGGATGGTCTCCAAAAACTGGAGTATGCTTTTTCCGGTGCAATGTTCCTACGGAGAATGAGCGAGGGAAGAAGCGAATTCGCGAAACGCGAATTTTCACAAAAGGCGCCACGACATCTCGGAAAGCAGAGAGATGAGAAATTTTTTGGACTCATAATTTACCATGTTCTGTGGCGAGGAGGATAGCGCAAATTTGACATGTTTGCGACCAAGGGTCGGGGAGATGCAGATTTTCAAAGAGAGAGACATGAAAATCGTGACCTTTGACCATTCGCCACGGTCAGGTGCTTCACCTGAGAGTGCCAAAAAGTGGCTTCAAAGCCCTCCCTTGGGGTCCTCTACAATAATTATGAGCCAGAATTTGATTCTACGGGGGTCGATTTTCATCTTCCCTTTGTACCTTAAGTGTATTACTACATCTGTTAGCTAATCAGTAGAATTATTCAAGGTGATCCATGTAAAGAAACGAAGGAAAAAATCCTTTTAAAAATGGTGTTCTGAGTAAGGATGAGAAAAATGTTCCCTGAGTTTCAAGCTGGAATGCAGGATTTCTCTCTTGAATCAAACCATGACCTACAGTAGACCTCAGGGAAAGGTGTCTAACATGCGACGAACGATACATGTTTATGCCCTTCACTTGGATTCCTTATTATTTGTGCCAGCTTCGTTCCGTTATGAAGTTCAGAGCATATTCATGAGTTTTGTGAACGCCGGACCGAAGCCATATTTCTCTGCTGTCACCCGTACTGACAGCACATTTCTGACATTTCGCTTAAAACTTTCAGCCCCGGCTATTTGTAATTGCTATTAGCATAGGACGTCGTATGACGGCTGCAAGGCACAATGTGTTAAGTGGCCCACCAGTATAACAGTATAAAAGGTTGTTGCGCTTGGGTTGGAAAATACGAATTTTCCTGTTGACATTTATTGGTTAGTTAAGCTGCATGCCTAAGCTACATCCTAACCTCAATAGCCTTTTCAGTTTATTCTCGTTGTTTTTCATTTTTAAATTTGATTTTCATTATTTCATTATTTTACTGCGTTTCTTTCAAACACTTTCATGGCACCCTGTTGAATTTGTTACTCTCTATGGAACAGGCAAGAGCAGCATGGTCCTTCGGGCAAACTTATGGAAGCATTAAATCTCCCCTTTCCAGAACAAACTTTTATGTTGTGCGTCACAAACTTTGTTGCTACTCGGATTATTATTAGCATATTTTTTATGAGACCAGAAATGATCAGGAGAACACGATTGGGACATTGGGTGGGAGTAATGGCCGACGCACAACGACTGCGAAGTGCTCCGGCAAAGCCGCATTGCGACCGTATACGAAGCATCTTCCACTCTGGTCGCAGAGCACCCAAACGAAGTCCATCTTGGTTATGTACAATTTGAGAGCTCGTGCTGCAACGCTTTTGCTTTTTTGCGTCCCCAGGAGGAAAAGCTTTCGATGATGATAGGTACAGGGTGTACATCCCGTAACCAGTTGGGAGAATCCGCGACCCTTTTAGCAAATAACATTACCGAAGGCAAAGAGTGTTTTTCTCCTATGTCCACAAGAATGCCTCCTGAGCAGTGCAATACCCTTTTTCATTTGCTGAAAGAGAGGGCAGTACACAAATTTCTAACCATGCATTTCCCTGCGCAAGTGGTGGCAGTGACATTGATTTCGGAAAATGCATACAATATATAAATATAAATTATCTTCATATCTCAAATACGTACAAATCATACTGCACTCTACTGAAGACGACGCAAGTTTTGCGCTCGAAGAACAAGTACTTCTCACCTTAACACATTCACTGCCAATCACGGCATATGCCGTTTTCATGCATCCCTTCGCTTAGCCTATGGCCGAGGAAGTCATAGCCTGTAAGGCTTCGCGCGTTAGGCTAAGATCGCAGAGATTTTCTAAATGGCCGAAATGTGCATCGCAGTGAATAAAGAGTTAAAATTAATATTCATGTATCGAAAGAATGGAAAATAAACAGGAATATCACTGACATCAAGATCTTTCTTGGATATTTATCTGCTGTAATTATACGAGGTCTGATCAAAAAGTATCCGACCACATTTTTTTTCTTTTTAACAAGAAGACGCTTGAGGCCGGGGAGTAGGGTGCGTGTGACCTTGAACCTCCGTGCGCATGTGTGAATTATTAATCGTCGCTCGGACTGCTCAGTTACCTTCAATCAGTCAAAATCTATTGTTGTGCGTTTTCTGCGCGTCGCATTGACGATGACTGAGAAAATTGAGCAGCGCATCTGCATCAAGTTTTGCCAGAAACTTGGGCATTCATGCTCAGAAACATACGGTATGATTCAGAAGGCTTTTGGGAATGAGGCAATGGGCCAAACGCAAATTAAGGAATGGTTTAGGTGGCTCAAAGAAGGACGGACGTCAGTGGAGAGAGATGAACGCTCAGGGAGGCCACCCACGAGCAGGAACCAACAGATGATTGACAAAGTGCGTGCTGCCGTGCGAGAAAACCAGAGGATAACAATTAGAGAGCTGTCCGATGAGTTGGGGATTTTGTTTGGTTCTGTACAGTCCATTCTGACAGATTTGGCTATGAAACGCGTCTCAGCAAAATTTGTCCCAAAACTGCTGACAGTCGAGCAGAAGGAAGCTCGCCTTGCGGTAGCCAGAGATTTGCTGCAGTGTGTTGATCAAGACGCAAACTTCATGAAAACAATAATTACCGGTGATGAATCGTGGGTCTACGGTTACGATCCGGAAACCAAAGCCCAGTCATCACAATGGAAGACTCCTTAATAACCGAGGCCAAATAAGGCTCGCCAAGTTCGAAGCAAAGTCAAAGTGATGTTGACTGTTTTCTTCGATCACAAAGGCGTCTTTCACCATAAATACCCACCAGATGGCCAAACTGTAAACAAGGAGTACTACGTCGAAGTTCTCCGGCGGCTGCGTGATGCGGTGCGGCGCAAGCGACCTGCGTTGTGGGAGAGGGGCGACTGGCAGCTGCACCATGACAACGCCCCCGCCCACTCGTCACTGTCCAGAACTTCTTGGCCAAACATCGAATCCTGCAAGTTCCGCAGCCGCCCTCACCAGACATGGCTCCGTGTGACTTTTTCCTTTTCCCAAAGTTGAAAATGCCATTGAAGGGGAAGCGGTTGGCTATTCCACAAAGCGAGTTCCAAAAGTGTTTTGAACAATGGAAGGACCGCTGGAACAAGTGTGTGATGTCAGAAGGGGCCTACTTTGAAGGGGATTAGGACCGCAAAACCGTAGTTTAGAGAGTTTTTTTCCCTGCCATTGGTCGGATACTTTTTGATCAGACCTCGTATATATCGATGTCGTTCATGGAGAATCAATGGTGATGATTGGCATCATCTACCGTCGAAGTCACTCCACAAAAAGAGCTGACAAATCATTTATATGTATCAAAGGATTTAATTACCTACAATCAATAGATACACAGCACATACCACTGCGGAGTTTCGACAGGAAATGACCCGTCCGGTTCGGATACGAAGAACATTGCGACCGTCTGCGAAACGCATTGCAAATGTCTGCGATGGTCCCAGGCATCTCTAATGCGACCGAGTGCAACGAAGTGCGACGATCGCAGTGGTCGCCACATGCATCATGAAGAATGCATGCATATACAGAGATAGCAAAATTATTCTTTGCTAGAACCGGTACCGGTTTTTTTAATATTAAATCGAACCTGACAATATCAAATTTCTGAATGTCCCAACATGAGAGATAGACAAAGAATATAAATGAATCATATATAACCACATCTATGTTTCCTCTGGGCAAGTTTCCCTCTTATTTATTAGAGTTGAGCAGGTAGAGCATGAAAACACCATCTGTAAAACACATATGCTCCTTCTAACTTTAGTTATGGAAAGTATAATGATTTCTTATATGTTTCAGATAGTCGTGAAACATATGCCGCTTGAGATATCTTTCTACAAGCAACGAAATCTGTCATTGTTACCATGTGTTCTGTTTAACCTCTCAACTGCTTGTTTTTCTTCATTGTGAATTTCTCGTATCGCTAGGTTGCTTGGAATGGAAACAACTGGGCCATGGGATGCGATTTCAAAGGAAAAAATTTGTCCAGTGCTCAAGTACCTGCTGAAGATTGTGGTGGAAAATGCGCTGCCACACAAGGATGCACTCACTTCACCTGGACTACATTTAATGGGGGTACTTGCTGGATGAAGAAAGGCCCAGTTTCTAAAAACGATTCTTTTGCAACTGGTGACAATACCATGGTTTGTGGCGTTACGGATTCTGCTGGCAATAGTGGTGGTGGCAGTATTGCTTGGAATGGAAACAACTGGGCCATGGGATGCGATTTCAAAGGAAAAAATTTGTCAAGTGCTCAAGTACCTGCTGAAGATTGTGGTGGAAAATGCGCTGCCACACAAGGATGCACTCACTTCACCTGGACTACATTTAATGGGGGTACTTGCTGGATGAAGAAAGGCCCAGTTTCTAAAAACGATTCTTTTGCAACTGGTGACAATACCATGGTTTGTGGCGTTACGGATTCTGCTGGCAATAGTGGTGGTGGCAGTATTGCTTGGAATGGAAACAACTGGGCCATGGGATGCGATTTCAAAGGAAAAAATTTGTCAAGTGCTCAAGTACCTGCTGAAGATTGTGGTGGAAAATGCGCTGCCACACAAGGATGCACTCACTTCACCTGGACTACATTTAATGGGGGTACTTGCTGGATGAAACAAGGCCCAGCTTCTAAAGATGATGCTTACGCAATAGTTGATATATCCACGGTGTGTGGTTTAGTGGGACAAACTCCTCCAACTGGACAGGCTGGAACTACCACTAGATACTGGGATTGCTGCAAACCCAGCTGCTCATGGCCTGGCAAAGTTTCTGGATCCAATGCTTTTGTGCAAACTTGTAGCAAGGATGGTTTCTCTGTCCTTACCAATCCCAATGCTGGCAGTGGATGTGATGGAGGTGAAGCCTTCGTCTGTAACATTCAGAGACCATGGGCCGTCAATGACCAACTGGCCTATGGATTTGCTGCCGCCACCATTCCAGGCTTGAGTGAACAAGACCGTTGCTGTTCATGTTACAAACTTGTTTTTACCAATGGTCCAGTCCAAGGAAAAACGATGATCGTCCAGGTCACTAACAGCGGAAGTGATGTGAATCCAAATCAATTTGATCTTCAAATTCCTGGAGGAGGCGTTGGAAAATTCAATGGATGCCAGTCACAATGGAACGCACCTCAAGATGGATGGGGCAGTCGATATGGTGGTGTTTCTTCTCGTCAAGAATGTGATAATCTTCCTCCGCAAATTCGAGATGGATGCTACTTCAGATTTGATTGGTTCAGAGGAGCAGACAATCCCTCCATGACGTATTACAAAGTGCAATGTCCCGCTGAATTGATAGGCTTCACTGGATGTTCTCGCTGAGTATGGGAGACTGATTTCTATGACTGTCAATGTATAAAAGTTTCATCTCCAAATATACTGCCTGCGTATTATTATATGCGCATTATAAATTTCAATTTGATTAAAATCTGGGCTCTTTTTCACCAAATGAGACTATGAGGAGTAAGCACGGCTAAGACAGGCGTTTAACCCTTTCAGACCCAGTGTTCAATCCAATGGACATTGCAATACCATTGCGTTTATGGTAAGTTTTTTGGATTCTCATAACTTTTTGTCCCAAATTACACTGAAATGGGCGTAATTACGCATGGCTCAATTCCATCGGAGGCCTTCTCTCACCCTCTTGGAATCTTCAGTTGTGTAGTTACATGCATCATATATAATGTATGGTATTATAAATTTATACAATATATAAAGCAAAAATTTTTAATTAGAATAGCAAAATAGTTGCAAAATGCCCAAAATTACATTATTCCAATAGTGTCTTTAAGGTTTGAAAGGGTTTAAATAGAATTCAAACAAGGAACCAACATTTGCTTTAGATGTGGTTCGCTGAAGAAAAGGTTCAGATAGTATTTGAAACTTTTCATTCAGGTTTGTCTTATCACTTGAAGAGCAGGAAAGAAAAATGGCCTGCATTGAACTGTGAACCTTTGGCAACATCTAGGAGTGTTGATGATCGTTCTATCAGTAAGCTGCTGAAGTTTATGCTAATTTAGATTCCGATGTATTCATCCAAGTAATGGAGCAAGGCCAGTCTGCGACGTTCAGTGATGAATGGCAGCAACGAACACAAAACAATAGGGCTGAAGATTCCCAATTCCTAATATTTACACACTGAGGACCAAGATCGTAGACATGCGTTCCAGGAGAACTTTCACGTTTTCCCCGTCCCAGGAATCTAAAGGTATTTTGTGAATTTTGGTGAATGTTGCAAGAATTTTTGTGTTTGAAACATGAAAGGTAGTTTGCAAGTAATGCATTTTCTTGTAAAATAAATGGTTCTCTAAATTGTTGCTGGCCTCCAGAAGTTGTTAGGCACCCCGTCTTCAATGTGTTAATACTTGTGAATCCTCCTCGAATCCTTTGTGGGCCAGCTCATTCACATTTTCACCATACCCAACTTACTTTCTTTTACCATTGACAAATTCCTGAGAACTCTTTATCTAGCATATCAAGATGTGTCACACCTGAAAAGTGATAATTCAGCGCAATCGAATTTTGTTGCCTCGATACTGATGCTTTGGAGGTAAATGCCCGGGGGCGGGATATATTATTTCAAAATGTCACGTTCTCCAAGAAGTTTATTTCTCCTAACGAATTGGACAAATAGGTGAAACATGTCACACGCATAACTGACGTGATGAGTTCAGGAATAATTCAACTTTTATCGTGCATCCTCTCAGATTCTGATAGCTACATTAGTAACGGACTCAATTCCATACGTTGAACGCCTGACTAAACCTGCTGCAGCCACATGTGATGATTATACGATTGACAAGGGCTTTTACGAAAAGAAAGTTCTAGAGGACAGCTGGATTGCGAGCCTGGCTACTTTTTGATGGCCTGTTGCTTTATAAGCATTCTTGATCATGAAAATTGAGTGTATTTCTCCATATTGCCATATTATTGCCATACATATGTAATATTGCCATATTACATATTGCCATTGTAACATCAAATCACCTATGAGAGTAAGGAGACACCGAACACTACTTTTGAGTTTGTTGATGCCACAGTTGCTATATGAAGAAGATGCAATGACCATCAATGTCCAAAATCTTCTCCATCCTATACAGGGTGTTAAGAAAATTGTGTTCCATCGCAATTTGCATATGACCTCAGCAAAAATGTTTAAAAAAGGCAAGAAATTTTTTAAAATACACAATGACAAAGAGTTAACTGATTTAGCATCGCTTAATAGTTTTCAATATAGCCGCCCGTGGCATGGATGATATGGCTCAGACGACTCATGGAAGCTTAGACTGATTTTCGCAAGACTTCCAGTGGAACTTCCCCCCCTCCCCCCATTCTCGGTTTAGGGATAGCTTTAGAGAATCCAAAGAACAGCGTTTTGTAGCTTATACTTTGCTCTCCTAGGTGGACCAAATTGGAAAATCTAAGTCTGATTTCTTTCAACCCACTCGGCGTTAAGGGGCGGCTTCTGTAATGGTCTGGGCCGGGATTACCGCTTCTGGACGCACTCCGCTCATTTCCGTGCCTGAATAGATGAAGGTCAACGCTGAGGCATACCTGAAGAGCATCCTGGAAGACTGCCTGGTTCCGAGGGCCATGACATATTTCGATGGAGGCATCTGGATCTTCCAGCACGACTCAGCGCTTCCTCACAAGACGCGGATGACCCAATGACTGCGGACAAATATCCCCGACTTCACAATGGTCCCCTTACTCCCCCGATGTCAACCCCCTATTTTTTTCCATTTTGGTCCATCTTGGAGAGCAAAGTGCGAGCTTCAAAGTACCGTTCCTTGGATTCTCTCAAGCTCTCCCTCAACCGAGAATGGAAGAGGATTCCACAGGAAGTCTAGCGAAAATCAGGCAATGCTTCCATGGGTCGTCTGAACCTTGTCATCAGCGCGAAGGGCGGCTACATTGAAAACAAACAAGTGATTCACCGCAAATTCGAGATGGATGCTACTTCAGATTTGATTGGTTCAGAGGAGCAGACAATCCCTCCATGACGTATTACAAAGTGCAATGTCCCGCTGAATTGATAGGCTTCACTGGATGTTCTCGCTGAGAATGGGAGACTGATTTCTATGACTGTCAATGTATAAAAGTTTCATCTCCAAATAGGCTGCTTGCGTATTATTATATGCGCATTATAAATTTCAATTTGATTAAAATCTGGGATCTTTTTCACCAACTGAGACTATGAGGAGTAGGCACGGCTAAGATAGGCGTTTAACCCTTTCAGACCCAGTGTTCAATCCAATGGACATTGCAATACCATTGCGTCTATGGTAAGTTTTTGGGATTCTCATAACTTTGTGTCCCATATTACACTGAAATGGGCGTAATTACGCATGGCTCAATTCCATCGGTGGCCTTCTCTCACCCTCTTGGAATCTTCAATTGTGTAGTTACATGCATCATATATAATGTATGGTATTATAAATTTATACAATATATAAAGCAAACAATTTTAATTAGAATAGCAAAATAGTTGCAAAATGCCAAAAATTACATTATCCAATAGTGTCTTTAAGGTTTGAAAGGGTTTAAATAGAATTAAAACAAGGAACCAACATTTGCTTTAGATGTGGTTCGCTGAAGAAAAGGTTTAGATAGTATTTGAAACTTTTCATTCAGGTTTGTCTTATCACTTGAAGAGCAGGAAAGAAAACTGGCCTGCATTGAACTGTGAACCTTTGGCAACATCTAGGAGTGTTGATGATCGTTCTATCAGTAAACTGCTGAAGTTTATGCTCATTTAGATTCTGATGTATTCATCCAAGTAATGGAGCAAGGCCAGTCTGCGACGTTCAGTGATGAATGGCAGCAATGAACACAAAACAATAGGACTGAAAATTCCCAGTATTTACACACTGAGGACCGAGAGCGTAGACATGCGTTCCGGGAGAACTTTCACGTTTTCCCCGTCCCAGGAATCTAAAGGTATTTTGTGAATTTTGGTGAATGTTGCAAGAATTTTTGTGTTTGAAACATGAATGGTAGTTTGCAAGTAATGCATTTTCTTGTAAAATAAATGGTTCTCTAAATTGTTTCTGGCCTCCAGAAGTTGTCAGGCACCCCGTCTTCAATGTGTTAATACTTGTGAATCCTCCTCGAATCCTTTGTGGGCCAGCTCATTCACATTTTCACCATACCCAACTTACTTTCGTTTACCATTGACAAATTCCTGAGAACTCTCCATCTAGCATATCAAGATGTGTCACACCTGAAAAGTTGTAATTCAGCGCAATCGAATTTTGTTGCCTCGATACTGATGCTTTGGAGGTAAACGCGGTAAATGCGGAGGTAAATGGGCGGAATATATTATTTCAAAATGTCACGTTCTCCAAGAAGTTTATTTCTCCTAACGAATTGGACAAATAGAAAGGTGAAACATGTCACACGCATAACTGACGTGATGAGTTCAGGAATAATTCAACTTTTATCGTGCATCCTCTCAGATTCTGATAGCTACATTAGTAACAGACTCAATTCCATACGTTGAACGCCTGACTAAACCTACTGCAGCCACATGTGATGATTATACGATTGACAAGGGCTTTTACGAAAAGAAAGTTCTAGAGGACAGCTGGATTGCGAGCCTGGCTACTTTTTCATGGCCTGTTGCTTCATAAGCATACTTGATCATGAAAATTGAGTGTATTTCTCCATATTGCCATATGCTCTGCATCATTTGTACATCAAATCACCTATGAGAGTAAGGAGACACCGAACACTACTTTTGAGTTTGTTGATGCCACAGTTGCTATATGAAGAAGATGCAATGACCGTCAATGTCCAAAATCTTCTCCATCCTATACAGGGTGTTAAGAAAATTGTGTTCCATCGCAATATGCATATGACCTCAGCAAAAATATTTAAAAAAGGCAAGAAATTTTTTAAAATACACAATAACAAAGACAGTTAACTGATTTAGCATCGCTTAATAGTTTTCAATACAGCCGCCCTTGGCATGGATGATATGGCTCAGACGACTCATGGAAGCTTAGACTGATTTTCGCAAGACTTCCAGTGGAACTTGCCTCCCCCCCCATTCTCGGTTCAGGGATAGCTTTAGAGAATCCAAAGAACAGCGTTTTGTTGCTCATACTTTGCTCTCCAAGGTGAACCAAATTGGAAAATCTAAGTCTGATTTCTTTCAACCCACTCGGCGTTAAGGGGCGGCTTCTGTAATGGTCTGGACCGGGATTACCGCTTCTGCACGCACTCCGCTCATTTTCGTGCCTGAATAAATGAAGGTCAACGCTGAGGTATACCAGAAGAGCATCCTGGAAGACTGCCTGGTTCCGAGGGCCATGACATATTTCGATGGAGGCAGCTGGATCTTCCAGCACGACTCAGCGCTTGCTCACAAGACGCGGATGACCCAATGACTGCGGACAAATATCCCCGAATTCACAATGGTCCCCTTACTCCCCCGATGTCAACCCCATATTTTTTTCCATTTTGGTCCATCTTGGAGAGCAAAGTGCGAGCTTCAAAGTACCGTTCCTTGGATTCTCTCAAGCTATCCCTCAACCGAGAATGGAAGAGGATTCCACAGGAAGTCTAGCGAAAATCAGGCAATGCTTCCATGGGTCGTCTGAACCTTGTCATCAGCGCGAAGGGCGGCTACATTGAAAACAAACAAGTGATTCTAAATGAGTTAACTGTCATTGCTTTTGTGTCGTTAAAAAAATTTCCTAAGATTTAAATTTTTGCTGAGGTTATAGGCATACTGCGATAGCACACAACTTTCTTAACACTCTGTATTCACATATATTGTTCTAGTTTGGAGACCCCTGTGAGTGTACCCGGTTTTCTAGCCTGAAGTAGCAATTGGTCGTCTCTAGAAGTTAGTGAAGGCTGCCAATGGGCTTCCACTGCAGACATCTCGGAGGATCCAATTTCACTCGACTCTGAAGAGCACGCAGCAGTCGGAGTCGAATGCCAACGGAGCAGCTGAGAGTCGAATGCCAACTTATATCGTTACCTCACATTAAGCAAGAAAGAACTCTGTTCAGCCCGTCACCTAACTTCCTCTACGCCAGTCTTAAATTCATCCTGCGGTAAAGAACACCTTGAGGAACGAAGAATTGAAGTTTTGGTAATTTTTATTTTTCTTTAAGGGTTTTAATACTACCTGTATTTGTGACACTTCATTACTTATGTAAACTTAGAAGTGTTGCAATTTTCGAACGTTTACGTTCTTATTTTTACATCAATATTGGTCTCCGCCCCTGTCATATTTCACAACGAGGAAATTCTGCTTCTTTCTTTTCACAGTGAAAGCAATCCTTGAAAAAGGAAATTTTCCACCTTTTGTCAGCTGTGGGGGACAAGTGTAGGTTAGGTTACATTTGGTTATTTATATTTTTAAATTCCTTAACCCGTTCTTTCCTGGATATAGTATTAATTGGTTTCGTGTCAAAGAGCAAAGAGTACCAAAGTAAATCAATTTTGGGGGATAATGGGTTAGTTGGGTTACGAAAGGGTCGGACCTTCGATCGCGATTATTTTCTAACCCAGCATCCCCTGTAACATAGCAAGGCAGCCCTAGTAGCATATAACATTGAAACAACATTGATTCAATGTTATATGCTACTAGGGAGGGCGTGAATCTATATTACACTAATACCGACCTGGTTCAATACCAAAAATGTGCCTATAAAGTATTTTTAATGGAACCCTTCATGCATCTCGAATGCAGCAGTTGGGAAGGGAAGCGAAGGGAACTCATACTGCATGCAGGAGAAGAACAGAGATTTGTTTCATGTGCTTTGAATGTGTGATGCATGCATCTAAGTGATGCGTCGGCTATCATGACATCAGTACGCACGTGTTTCTACAACGGTTTGGAAATCCTCTAATTCCGAACTTGCTTGAGAAGACAGCCATGGTGATGGACAAACGCATCCTCTCACTTAAGAGTAATTGAATCTTTGCCTGCTACAAATGTGAACATCGATCGATATAAGAAGCACAATATCACTGTCCCTGAACTAGTGCCAATTAAACCTGTAATTCTGAACATGAACTAGCAGCGCGTCTGTGTAGGAAAGATGGAATACGAGGGAGATCGAATGGCAGCAGATGTGGGACACAAAATCGATTCGATTCGATTGCTGCCGTACCGCACTGCCCATTCAGTCCGTTAAACTGTTCGGCTTGTGAAGAGCAGTGACCAAAAATAACGCCCTCTTCAACTCCCAAAGCAATGACAAATCAGATAGATTCTTCATGCGATGCAATTACTTCTCAGCAGTGGGCATTTTGTGGCACTGTGAAGAAATTGAGAAAACATGAAAAAGCGGATAATTTCATTAATGCGATGGAACCATTTTTGACTTCCTCTATTTCCTGGACTCGGACGATGAAACGTCTTATAAACTTTTTCATGTTGTTGACGACTTCGACGTGGAAAATGACTTATTTACAATAAAAGTACAGGGATAGAAGTTTGTGAGAGGTAATTCGATCCAACAAACCTGAAAATGGCAGGTCTCTAAATATGTCATGCGGCAGTTCCTTCAGACATTTCCCTTAATAGCCTCACTCAGCAACAAGATAAAGAGGATAAGTCTTCCCTTCAAGAGTTTCCCAGAAGTGGCCTGTGTCCCGATCCATGGACTATAGGAATTTCAACCTGGAAGAATGGCAGAAACGTCACTCGATTCTAACTCTTAATGCTGGCATGTTTGAGTTTGAATGAACATTGCGTCTCAGAATTCTGGGTTCCTTTTCTTTTAGCGTCATCCCAAGTCATTTCTCGTCTTTTCGGGGTCAATCTCTCAGTTGTAAGTTGGATCGTTAACCCATTCGAATCCAGGAATATTTCCAAACTAAGTTACTTAAAATTTTGCTACTTTACCTTAACCCACGAGGTCTACAAGCTCATGTCTTTTTAGATCAAAGACTAGGCGGAAGGACATGGGACAATGCGTACCAGTGTAGTTGTGAATGCAAGTGGATTAATCGTTACTTGCTAACGGTAAAAATAACCACATTCTCCACAATCGTCAGAAACGTCATCAATAGGCTTTAGTAACACATATTACCTTCCTCCAACCCCTTCCCCAAACAATATTCGATCTCTCCTCTTATTCTTTTCGAAGAGCATGCACAGAAACGGAATTAGGCATATTTCTTCATTTTGCAGCAAGAACCACTCCAGTAAATGGACTCTTCGGCCTATCTGACCTAGATTTCTACTCCCATAGTTTGCGGGCAAAAGCTTACAGGCCTATGACTTTCTAGGCCATATGCTAAGGGGGATGGATACAGGTCGACACGTATTACGTTTTCTGATACGGATGGGCTGAGCCTAAATGTTCGGTAGATAAAGAAGAGGATCGGATCATGTTCCCTTGTGCTGCCGGAGTAGCACCAGGTGAATGATTGTTTCAATCTCTATAGGGTAACTTGGGGGAATATGGCCATTGGGGTAATATGGCCCTTCACAAGGAATCCCCTTATAGACTGAATAATTAGTTTGGACGAATTTAAAAAATAGTTCTATCGAAGAGTACATGCAATTGTCGAAATGTGTAGACCTGTTCATCAATCCAGTTCCCACAGGAATTCGGGATACATCGCTGTCTAAAAAATATTATGCATACGATTCTTTGACTCATGACCGTGGAACTAATATGAGCCTTGAGCAACATAAGCGTATACTTCCCATGTGAAGAGGTCCCAAATACTCTTTTCCCATTTACTTTTCTGCACGGATCTTGTTGGGAATAAATAAAGGAGACATCAATCAATATTTTCTGAATATTGGCAAAGTTTCATTTCCCCTAGACGTGACGCTATAGCCTGATTTCATTTTTGGTGTCCATATTCCCCCAAGTTACCCTATCAGTATTTAGATCTTTTGTTTTCCAATGCGAATACATTTTTCTGCCTAGTTCATGGGTTGAACTGAGATTAAAGCGGGGATGAACATTGGCCGATCGATATGGTGGGACATGGAAATATCTGATGCAGACATTCCTGAATTAACAGAATGGCGCCCAGCTTGTATTTCACGCTTCCTGGAGGCTACTTCTTCGCAGAACTTGTCAAAAAGGTTCAAGAAACTCGTAATAGGTGTGACTTGGCACGTCCTCTCCGGAATAGTTCTTATAGTTCTTGAGAGAGAGAGAGAGAGAGATGTGATCCTCCTCGACCAAATGTTTCGAAGATCATGGGATTGAATCTTATAAGCTTAATTGGTCGAGTAAGTCGAGGATAGAGCCTCGTTTGATTTCCTTGTTCAAATGAGAACATGAAACAGCTAAAAGCGGGAATGAAATGCGAATATGAATGAGACAAGATATAGACATGTATTAGAAGGGCGATTGAAAGAGTGTGTAATAATCATGCCCTTAGGTAGGATTCCCTCAAGCCATGTCCCATTTCCACCTCGGTATTCTCGGCTGATGAATTGCGTTGAGTTAGCTTTTCCATGCTTCGAGGATCGAACTCCCTTTTCGTACTTTGAAAAAGCACGGCTGGTTTGGATCGGGTCACTCTTAGCTTTAGGAAGGAGAGACTAAAGTAGATCGAGTCTGGGTTATGGCCATTTAAGGAAACCATGGAATCTAAGAAAGAATTAAGAAATTAGCAGGATGAAGAGTGACTTTCACATAACTCAGTCCTACTTTGATGAAAAAGACTGGATGCAGTGGGGCTAACATTGGCCTAAACACAGTGAATGGCATGGGAGTGGACTGCATATGTATTGCCCAGGCACAAACGCCATGAAGGGATACACAAAGGAGGGTTTCACAGCAATGTTGAACATAAAGAAGGTTCTACCTTGAGTTTCAAGTGTAATGAACTCTCTCGCTGAAAATGGTACGCAATACAGCGAGGCTTATTTGCGCATGAATAATTGTCATACAGACATAACATCAAAACATGCAAGCCATTCCATACAAAAAAAATTACGGTGTAGACCAGGACTTGGAAATTCGAACGCCCATCTAGATCCTGCAACCCAAGACTGGCCTATGGATCACCAGTCTCCAATATCGTTGCATGTGAGACAATGCTAAGACTGCCCACATACTGGAAACGTATTTCATTATGGCTTTGCAGTATGTGCGGCAATTCTCGTTTGCAAATTTTTTATTATAGAAAATATAGGCGATATAATTGCAGAATTTATTGGCTTGATGTGTGGTGAAGAGAGCTTGGGGGAAATTGATTGCAAAGAGTATCCCTATAAGGTGATCAATCAGCAGAAACTGGATGAAAGTGAAATATTAGTAGTACTGAACCTAAAATTGGGGCCTACAATAAGGTACAACATGTAAAGGTTTACTTCATGAAGAAGTAGAAGCCTCAAAGAACTAAAGTCAAATATGAAACTTCTTTCGATAACTTTGCTATACTCCTATGATATTTCAAGCTAACTTGTGAAAGATTTTCCAAGAAACCAGAAAATGTTTCAGTTGACCAGCCTAAATTCGGGGTTTGAAGAATTGGTGCATAACAGATTTCAAAGTCGCCAGAAACACAAATGCTGAAGTGAAGCCTAAATTAGCAAGCTTATTCATTCTCCTGGTCGAATCTTTGTTGATGGCTGCCTTTGTCAAAAGCAGTAGTTTCCCAAGGCTTCGTGAACTCATTTTCAGAAATTAAAGTGGAACTCTAAGTACTTTTATCACAGATCTGCAATTTAAATCCACGACTACATCGAGCACATCTCCCAGTTTACATCGCAAGACTTCATTTCGTGTTAAATTTTCTCTTCCGGCATGCTCGAGATGTAACGATAACTGCTGAAATACCACTAGCATTTCTTTGTCCGGGCATGGTGAGAAACTGAAAAATCTTTTCCTCCCGGGTGTGAGGAAAGAATTTCAGAAACTACTTTCAACTTACAGGGGGTGCTCATGAATAAATTCGCATCCCCAAAGATACTACTACGCAACGTCCTACGTTCTTCGCCTAGCCTATGGCATACATAGGCACAGGCTTGTAGGGGGCAGTCTAAATCAGACTACTTCTAGGCTGCATAGACCGAAATGTTTCTGAACTTGCGGATAAATTTAAAAGTTTACTCATGTTCTGACGGCCTAGTCTATGACCTAGAGTTACGTAGTCTTGTAGGCATACATGATTAGGCCAGAAAAACCCCTTATCCCTATAGAATGTTATATAACTTTTCGCGTTGAAGAATGCGCCCTGCCAACGAGGCTCAGCCTTAGGTTGAAAGGAAGCAAAAGTTGAGTGGTTAAGGATACTTTCAACTTTGAGCCTTGGCAATTTGAATGCGCAATGGGCGTTGGAAGTCATATGACGGCTGCAGGGCTCAACATGTCAGAAGAAACATCCTCTATTCCATCCATTTCTCCATTTTCACGAAACTGGTTAGTCGTGTGTGACTGCCNTAAATAAAGGAGACATCAATCAATATTTTCTGAATATTGGCAAAGTTTCATTTCACCTAGACGTGACGCTATAACCTGATTTCATTTTTGGTGTCCATATTCCCCTAAGTTACCCTATCGGTATTTAGATCTTTTGTTTTCCAATGCGAAGACATTTTCCTGCCTAGTTCATGGGTTGAACTGAGATTAAAGCGGGGATGAACATTGGCCGATCGATATGGTGGGACATGGAAATATCTGATGCAGACATTCCTGAATTTACAGAATGGCGCCCAGCTTGTATTTCAGGCTTCCTGGAGGCTACTTCTTCGCAGAACTTGTCAAAAAGGTTCAAGAAACTCGTAATAGGTGTGATTTAGCACGTCCTCTCCGGAATAGTTCTTATAGTTCTTGAGAGAGAGATGTGATCTTCCTTGACCAAATGTTTCGAAGATCATGGGATTGAATCTTATAAGCTTAATTGGTCAAGTAAGTCGAGGATAGAGCCTCATTTGATTTCCTTGTTCAAATGAGAACATGAAACAACTAAAAGAGGGAATGAAATGCGAATATGAATGAGACAAGATATAGACATGTATTAGAAGGGCGATTGAAAGAGTGTGTAATAATCATGTCCTTAGGTAGGATTCCCTCAAGCCATGTCCCATTTCCACCTCGGTATTCTCGGCTGATGAATTGCGTTGAGTTAGCTTTTCCATGCTTCGAGAATCGAACTCCCTTTTCGTACTTTGAAAAAGCACGGCTGGTTTGGATCGGGTCACTCTTAGCTTTAGGAAGGAGAGACTAAAGTAGATCGAGTTATGACCATTTAAGGAAACCATGGAATCTAAGAAAGAATTAAGAAATTAGCCTGATGAAGAGTGACTATCACATAACTCAGCCCTACCTTGAAAAAGATTGGATGCAGTGGGGCTAACATTGGCCTAAACACAGTGAATGGCATGGGAGTGGACTGCATATGTATTGCCCAGGCACAAACGCCACGAAGGGATACACAAAGGAGGGTTTCACAGCAATGTTGAACATAAAGAAGGTTCTACCTTGAGTTTCAAGTGTAATGGACTCTCTCGCTGAAAATGGTACGCAATATAGCGAGGCTTATTGGCGCACGAATAATTGTCATACAGACATAGCATCAAAACACGCAAGCCATACCATACAAAAAAATTACGGTGTAGACCAGGACTTGAAAATTCGAACGCCCATCTAGATCCTGCAACCCAAGACTGGCCTATGGGTCACCAGTCTCAACTATCGTTGCATGTGAGACAATGCTAAGACTGCCCACATACTAGAAACGTATTTCATTATGGCTTTGCAGTGTGTGCGGCAATTCTTGTTTCGCAAATTTTTTGTTATAGAAAATATAGGCGTTATAATTGCAAAAGTTATTGGCTTGATGTGTGGTGAAGAGAACTTGGGGGAAATTGATTGCAAAGAGTATCCCTATAAGGTGATCAATCAGCAGAAACTGGATGAAAGTGAAATATTAGTAGTACTGAACCTAAATTTGGGCCTACAATAAAGTACAACATGTAAAGGTTTACTTCATGAAGAAGTAGAAGCCTCAAAGAACTAAAGTCAAATATGAAACTTCTTTCGATAACTTTGCTATACTCCTATGATATTTGAAGCTAACTTGTGAAAGATTTTCCAAGAAACCAGAAAATGTTTCAGTTGACCAGCCTAAATTCGGGGTTTGAAGAATTGGTGCATAACAGATTTCAAAGTCGCCAGGAACTCAAATGCTGAAGTCAAGCCAAAATTAGCAAGTATATTCATTCTCCTGATCGAATCTTTGTTGATGGCTGCCTTTGTCAAAAGCAGTAGTTTCCCAAGGCTTCGTGAACTCATTTTAAGAAATTAAAGTGGAACTCTAAGTACTTTGATCACAGATCTGCAATTTAAATCCACGACTATATCGAGCACATCTCCAAGTTTACATCGCAAGACTTCATTTCATGTTACATTTTCTCTTCCGGCATGATCGAGATATAACGATAACTGCTGAAATACCACTAGCATTTCTTCGTCCGGGCATTGCGAGAAACTGAAAAATCTGATCCTCCCGGGTGTGAGGAATGAATTTCAGAAACTACTTTCAACTTACAGGGGGTGCTCATGAATAAATTCGCATCCCAAATATACTGGTACGCAACGTCCTACGTTCTTTGCCTAGCCTATGGCATATATATGCACAGGCTTGCAGGGGGGAGGCTAAATCAGACTACTTCTAGGCTGCATAGACCGAAATGTTTCTGAACTTGCGGATAAATTTAAAAGTTTACTCATGTTCTGACGGCCTAGTCTATGACCTAGAGTTACGTAGTCTTGTAGGCCTACATGATTAGGCCAGAAAAACCCCTTATCCCTGTAGAACGTTATATAACTTTTCGCGTTGAAGAATGCGCCCTGCCTACGAGGCTCAGCCTTAGGTTGAAAGGAAGCAAAAGTTGAGTGGTTAAGGATACTTTCAACTTTGAGCCTTGGCAATTTGAATGCGCAATGGGCGTTGGAAGTCATATGACGGCTGCAGGGCTCAACAAACGAGGCTCAGCCTTAGGTTGAAAGGAAGCAAAAGTTGAGTGGTTAAGGATACTTTCAACTTTGAGCCTTGGCAATTTGAATGCGCAATGGGCGTTGGAAGTCATATGACGGCTGCAGGGCTCAACTACAGTCTTCTTTGTAGGAGATAAGGTAGGTAAAGAGGTAAAAGTGCTTTGACCAATCAGCACACACTGACGGAATATCCTCACCCTCTGACAACAAGGCATCCGGACAGTCAGAACCCTGAACCCATTCGGGCGGGCAGTCACATTTCCTTGTCCAGGCCTTCACCGCTGCTTCTTTTGCGATTAATAAAGTTACGATGTTACAGCGGTGATTATGATAATGTCTTTATTAATTTGATTTATCAATGCGGCATCCTTCATCGTCCAAATATGTACTCATGGGTAGAATGACCATTTATGAGAAAGAAGGTTGAAAATAACCTCTGAAAAGGCGTAGAGCATTCACTGTCAGTAGTCCATTCCTCATCATGAAGGCTCATCATGATGGATCAAATGACTTAAAATGCGGGGACTCAAAAAACGTCGATTTGGAGGAAATTGTTTATCACCTCATTGCTTACCTTGATTAACTCTTTGAAGGCCGCATAGGTTTCAAGTATCCTGCCTTCTAACATTTCACTTTCCATATTTGACTCCCTCCTAGTTGCTGTGCTAAAATTAGAAAGATAAGTGCAGTTTTGTAGTCTCATTATATTGTTTTAAAGTAAGAAATAAGTTGTGTCGGTAGAGAGGAATGCACCTCCAGAATTCTAATCAGCCACAGTAATTATGAGTATGCAGGACTTGGAGAGGTGGGTGTTGAAAGTCGTGAATAAAATTCATCTCATGAATGAGTGCGAAGAAAATCAAAACTGACTTCTACTACTTAATGTAGAATTTATCATTTTCATTTTCCACTCTCCAGACACACGCGAAAACCTTTTTCTCTCTAACAAGGATATCTCTAACTGTGCTCAACTGGCATTATAGAAGGATCAGTTCAGCCGGATGGATTATGGGAATACAACTTAGGTATTAATGTAGTCTGAAGAGCTAAAGATAAGGAGTCGGAGAATCGTGTTTTCCTTCGACTTAGGATGAGACTCTTCAGTCATCGATGTTTTTCTGCTTCTAAGATGGATTAAGGGAATACAACTTAGGTATTAAGGTAGTCCGAAGAGCTAAAGATAAGGAGTCGGAGAATCGTGTTTTCCTTCGACTTAGGATGAGATTCTTCAGTTATCGATGTTTTTCTGCTTCTACATGGATGAATGAAATGCTGCAAAATTGTCGTATGTGTAACTTGTTTGAATGCTATGCTCTTTCTATTTTCTCCCTAGTGGTTAACACTTTAGTGATTGATCCCTGACCTTTATTCACAGCCTCCACCACTAGATGTCGCCTATGAGCCCCGGTGCTTATTAATACGGGATGTATAGGGAATTAATTTAGAAGTGTTTGTCCAAAGGCGACGGTTACATGAAGTTATCTTTAGAACCCTATCAGCCCATTTCCACTTTACCACGTACAGAGGGTTGGGCTGTGCACCTTCTGAGTGTCCAGCCTCGCTTGCCAGCGTAGTGCCGGCAAGCGTTCGGCCAGCGTCGATCCTGTGGGCCTTTCGCACTGGCCCAAAGCCGACTAACCAGCCATCCCAAAATTCTCGCTGTAAATCAGGAGACGTCTGCGTACATCAGACTCGATCTAAAACCCTATGGAGTGCGATGGGAATATCTCCACTCGATAGACCGGCTGGAACTCCGCCGGGGAAACTGTCGAACGGAGCGGGATTTAACCCTCAAAATTCCCCCTCCACCACGGTGTGTGTGGAGACCGTGAAATCTCCACGTCCGTGGAGTGGGACCCACCAGGATCCCCATTCCCGACACCACCCCTGGGCTTTGCTACCCTCTCACCGAATCCCGTTGATGAGCTGATCCTTACTGTAGATGAGTGAGAAGTAAACATTTTACTGTCCACGAACTTCTCCCTGAGGTCTCATTTCCACCCGAAAACCACAACGAGCTACACAAACCCGTAGCACCGTAAAAGTATCAGCAATGATAAATTAATCTTGCTACAACTTTTCGATTATGATTACTCGAAAATTTTGCGCTGGGTGGTCGAACGAAGTTCCGTCACTACCCCAAAAATGACGGCACACATACCCTCACTCGATGACTCTGCTGAGCTGTAGAACGCGGTATGCTCTCCCTGCCGATCAATTGGTACCATTTGTAAAGTGGCCTCTGACATGACGAAATGTTTATCCAAACGAAATTCAATACTTAATAGGAAGTGCGAGTAATGCTTCTGGAATCATGGAGACTGAGAATACCGCGTATCTACGAAGATAATGCCTCCGTGATAATGAAGTCGGGTAAAGGTGAAATGGTGCATGTCTCCCAACCCGACACGTGGAAGACTCACAGGTCGGAGCGAACGGTCGCATCACGGCCGTTCGCAAGCCGGTCGCAGCTAGGACACCCGGAAAGCGTGACACCCAAAGCCGACTAACCAGCCATCCCAAAATTCTCGCTGTAAATCAGGAGACGTCTGCATACATCAGACTCGACCTAAAACCCTATGGAGTGCGGTGGGAATATCTCCACTCGATAGACCGGCTGGAACTCCGCCGGGGAAACTGTCGACCGGAGCGGGATTTAATCCTCAAAATTCCCCCTCCACCACGGTGTTTGTGGAGACCGTGAAATCTCCACGTCCGTCGAGTGGGACCCACCAGGATCCCCATTCCCGACACCACCCCCAGGGCTTTGCTACCCTCTCACCGAATCCCGTTGATGAGCTGATCCTTACTGTAGATGAGTGAGAAGTAAACATTTTACTGTCCACGAACTTCTCCCTGAGATCTCATTTCCACCCGAAAACCACAACGAGCTACACAAACCCGTAGCACCGTAACAGTAGCAGCAATGTAAAATGATCTTGCTACAACTTTTCGATTATGATTACTCGAAAATTTTGCTCTGGGTGGTCGAACGAAGTTCCGTCACTACCCCAAAAATGACGGCACACATACCCTCACTCGATGACTCTGCTGAGCTGTAGAACGCGGTATGCTCTCCCTGCCGATCAATAGGTACCATTTGTAAAGTGAGGAGACTGTACTGCTTTACAAATAGGTTTGCTTTAAGTTATGAATTATCCTTCACGCTCATTACGAAGACCTTAGTACCTCTGACTCTTATGGCGCATAGATGCTTCTATTACGGAGGCACTATTACGCGTAGACGGACGTGTCGAGTCGTGTGTGTCTCAGTGGATCCGTGCAGGCAGGAATACCACCCACGTGCAAATGAACACCAGATGTACAAGCATAATTATGAAGCAAACCTACGTCACTGCAGTGCTCTGGGCATGACTGCACATGGGATGTGCGGCATACGTTTCCATGTGCTCATTTAGGTGCCGTGTTTAAGGCTTTTCCTAAATCGAAATTTAAATGCTTCCCAGCTGTATATCGAAATGACAGCCACACCTACTTTGATCTTGATGATGACGAAGGCAAAGCTGAATCAGTTGGTGAGGAGCTCGAACGGGACAAGTGTTCCCCTGTACGGAGGGAACAACTCAGACCAACGGCCTTAGGGCAATGAGACTGAAGACGTGCAAGTCAGATCCTTTCTGTGGGACGATTATTACTTCTTCGATGGGTTCTAGGCATCTCTATAAGCCATGAAGTGGGAGTTGGAGTGTCGTATGCTGCGTGGATTCTTCATCGTGTACCCTCCTGTAATTGAAATACAGGAATATTTATTTTAAAAAACTTGGAGCATTTCACAGCATTTAATCTGGGAATAACAATTAGAAGCCATAACGAGAACAGGCAAAGCATAAAGCGAAAGCTGTAATGAGGAATAAGGACAAAACTGTTCTGCCCTTCTTAATTCGTCGTTGCTCGTGGCGCGAGAATATTCAAGAAGAGAATGTCCACATCGGCGCAATGATGGGAGGAACGTGACACACGGGAATTGTAGTAAAACAGCGAAATGAATTCATTCTTGCGCTGGATCATTCGTTCTTTTAAGGGCGTCGTTGGCCCTTGTCGTGTTAGTTGCACACACGTCACCGGTTGCATTAGCGATTATACCAACGTGTTCCTTCTTGCATGCAATGACTCTTCCGAGACGCTGTCTCGACGGAATAGGAGATACGAATCGCTCTGGAATCAGCCAAAAAATTCCTGCTGCGCATCACGGCTCCGTCTCAGTTGTTCCACGAGCTCTTCTACTTTCCTTGCTGCCGTGTTCAGCGTCTCGTCTCCGAGGAACCGATTCGCTCTCATCTCTCTGAGTCGGCCGATCTGCTTCTTCAATCTTTCGTTTGCCGAACGAGCCATCTCGATTCCCCCGACCGCCATCGCGGCGAACCTCCCGACCGTTTCGTAGAGATCGCTCGCTCCTCGACGAAACGCCTCCGCCTCCGTCTCGTCCCCTTCGTCGTGCGGCGGACTCAGAGCCACCATCGGCACCTCCACGGCGTCCCGGCCGTCCGCGAAGAAGGTCCAGAGCCCCTCCTTCGCGCCTTCCGCAATCGCGTCCGATCGCTGCTGCCCGCTTTCGTCACTCTTGGGGAAAGTCCGACGATCGAGGACGACCACCAAGTGATTCACGAGATCGGGTCCGAACACCCTCATTAAAAGTCTCAAGTATTCGGCTTCCCTCTCGTCGTATCTCGGGTGCCGAGAATCCCTGACCCAAAGAAAGGCGTCCACCGTTCCCTCCGATCGAATGACACGAATCGTCTTTTTCTTCTGGTCATCGATCCTTCCGGCTTCGTTTCCGTATCCGGGCGTATCGATGACTCGAACGGGCTTCAGGGAATCTCCCAACCAATAGCCACTCATAATTTTAGTGTTCGAAGTGCAGCTCTTCGGATCAGTACCGGTTTGGAAACCATCCGGATCACTCGTATCCAGACCGAGAAGCACATTCCCGAGCGTCGACTTTCCACTTCCCCTCACTCCGATAAGAACGACTGTCAACGGCCTCTTTGTGATCGTCGCCATGCTCCGACCGGCAGATGTCACGCGGCACTATACAAACAAGAACCCTAACGGAGGAATGTCTACGATCGCCACAGCACTCGTGTGTTATTCTCTCGAGGAAATCCAGAAAAGAAACTGGCTGCGTCTGACGAGATGATTGCGGCTAGGCGCGTCCATTCGACTCACGAGTCGCACGACTCCCTATCTTCATTTCTTATCTCTTCGTGCCTCATCACGTCAATGGAACACAGGATGCGGCGGAATCCGTTCTGAAAAGGAAGATGAACCATGAGGTGAGGTCATGCTCGCACCGGAAATAAAACCGATTCCGATTATTTTTTAAGCGCATACTTCCGGTGATGGGTTCACTCATTACACGGAATCTTTCTACGAAGAATTGAGATCACCACATCCCTCACATTTCTTGATACTATATAAAAGTAAACTCATAATACACATCTTACTGGGTTTTCACCTCCATCCAACCGATTTTTATGCGACGATCTCGCAAAACTTCAAGCAACATTCAATATCAGTTCCCCCCTCGAATCAGTTGAACGCGAGGAACACGCCCCGATCGAGACTTGAAAGGGAGTGTAGCAGGAGTGTAGCAAGTTGTAGCAATGAGGCTCTGTCCACGCTAAGTGGCCCAAAGAGTCTTGGCGTCAAATGTCGCCAAATGTGCGAATAATGCACTGTATACGACTAGCGGCCTTCTACCCAAGAACCTAAAGTTACTTAGCTCAACAAAGAATAGTCTCAGCCCGAATCCCGCTGCCAAGATGTGAACTACAGTGTTCGCGTTGGAAAAGACATGCATAAAAAACGAGGTCGAGGTTCAACGTCCTCCCAGTATGCTCAAAAACTACACAACAATTAGTTCAACAGATGTTAAATAAACAAATATTATAAGAACCATGAACGATAAAGTAACGCGACGCATATGGGAATGAAACCTAAATTTAATTTCATATTGAACAAAAATAGTTACGACTAACGAGTTTGACTACGAAAGAAGCACTTCTTAAACCACATCGTCGGTAACGACGCCGGCATCGGTTTTGACTTGCTTCGGTCACTCGATGACCCGAACCCTCGGCGAATCCCCCTTGCAAGCTCGCGAACGGGAAAAGAATCGTGAATAGCGACTCCGTTTCTTTCAGTTCGACGGAATCTCCGTCCCTGAGACTTCTTCCTAGTCATACCCTAGGCAGGCTGGATGGAGAACCGTCGTCGGATATGCGTCTTGTGAAACTAGGGAATGAAACTTTTCTAGGAAAAGAACGCTGCGATGAGGCGCATCCATCATCAAATCGCTTTTAAAACATTTCCGTTCGTATCCCTCAAGATCATATGTGTGCCGTTACGAAGTCCGATCCCAATCAGAAGATTCCGCAGAAGAATTGAAATGACTCCAATTTTAAGATTTAGGGCTGGGGGGGGGGGGAGACCCGGAGGATCGAAAGTGCTAGGGAATTCAGCCGGAAAGTTGACCTGCCGATCGACATCAGCAACCAACAACGCGATCGTTCTTAAATATCGATACTGCGATAGGTCCGCATTCCGCCTCCCAATCGATACGCGTTCTCGTCGACCAAACGAGAGCGATCATTCTTGAGACACAGGACGGCTTGCTTGCTACTCACTGGAACATCCCAGACACTTTGCCGGAGTCCGAATGGCTCCTTCACTAAAGTACCGTATCGATCGTCTAATAAACGCTCGGAGCGGCCAGGTCGACCGCAATGTTCTCTCGGAATCGTTCCGCTGTCCACATCGAGAGATCGTTGAGAAAAGCAAATTTTCATTTCGACGATGACCCCGAACTGTCAACGGATCATTCACCGATGGAGAAATATATAACTGATCGCGCCACGTAGGAGTTTCCCTTTCTTCTACGAGGTACGAGGTGCCAGCCTCGGCCGTTTACCGATATCGGAGCTTCGGGACTAGGTGGGTCCGGGTGGAAATTAGAACGAAGGGAAACTTTGAGGTGGCACGATCAAATATATAATTTCACCACTGGCCCATGATCCATTGACGATTCGGGGCCTTCGTCGTCGGAAGAGATGGACGACCGTCACCAGGAACGTCAACGATCGTTACACTAAACGAGGCCAATGCGTTTGTGCCGTTGAACTTCCGAAAGATGCGAACGTTTGCGTCTGCTCTCATCGACGGCGTTTTCAACTCGGACGAAAAATCCACAGAATTCAAATGGAACACCTTTCCGAGATCACAACAACCGTGCAGGAGTTTTCATTCGCCCGCATCGAGGTAGACAGCCGGGAAAGTTGATGACGGAGCATTCCACATCGATAGGGCCGAGATCGTGCCAAGCGACCGAAATGACTTAGGACTCCCCGGCCAACTCGGCTCGAATTGGAGTTTGCGGTTCGACGCGAACGCGCGCTGCTCTCTTCACAGCGTTAACATCCTCATGTTGCTCGGCAGTTAACGCCGTTACGTACGATTGAAAGCATGGACACGATCCCTAGTCGGTGCAGGTGAACGCTACCTCGGTGTTTCTGTTCCGTGGGCGAGACGCGTCCCGTTCGAAATACTCAACCGTTTAAAACGTCCGGCCGAGTCTATGCACTTCAGAGGAAAGGAACAGACTCGTTTGTTTAATCAGCTGCATGGACGAACCGCGAAAACAGCCTAGCCTAGGACCTGGGTCGGCGTAGGCACGCAGACCTACGTGCTACACGAACTGTTGAGTAATAAATATGCCTAGCCCATGACCTAGAAAAACTAGAAGCCCATAGGACGATCGGCCTCGGGTAGTGCGAAATGGCATAGTCGTTATATGATTTAATGTAGCCCGTAAGCAAACGGCTTCGGATCCTTGCCCGATATCTATTCGAGTGTGGAGCGATTCACAGGAAGTCGTTTCGCAGACGAGACCTTTGTTTCGCCGGAAGACCGTTTCCGAGATATGGTACCGTTCGCGGAAGAAAAACGATCATGCCCGTTGCTCGAGAAGATAAAGCCCTGCGCGGCATAACCTTTTTTAAAATTTAAAACTCTCTGCGAAATAGCTTTTGAGGGTGAAGCGTAACGGATCGTCCGACCGGTCCAGGTCTGTAGCATTTTCAGCAACGGGTGCAGTCGGTTTCGAGCTTCTCTTAGCGGCTTCTACCAGTTCACTTCCGATGATTCTTCTCGCTTTTTCTCCTCTCTCGGGAACACGATGGAAAAATGCAGACGGCCGTTTCACCGAGTCCATTTCGTTCTTAGCGTCTCGGGAATGCAAGGCCGAAATCCGTTCCTTCCTCTCGTCTTTCCATCGAACGTGAAATCCTCCCACTTTTAATCGAAGCTGGCCAGGCTCGGAGACCCTCATTCCGTTGCCGATCTCCCAAAGCGATCCCCTTGCATTTCCATCGTTTCGATGGGAATTTCTTGGGATTCTTGTGACTTGGCGCCGGTATAACACTCGGACGAAGTGAAAGCATAGCTCGATTCCGTCGCAGGCCTCATTTCACCCGGCGGTCAAGTAATATTCTCATATGCCTAACCCTGCCTCGGTTAAGAAAAATACTTTTTTTTCCTCACGCCTCACCTTCGAGGTTAGGGAAGGAGGGAAAAAAAGGTTTCTTAGCCGTAACAGAGTTAATATGTAATGTATATATATGGTCAATTTTAAAAGAAATATATGAAACAAAGAATGTAAAGTAGAATACGAGAAGAGCTCACAAATGCAATAATGATGTTTTTCCGATAGTGGCCGAAATGCAGGTCTGATAATGGTTAAATCCTGAAATCGGTATGTGACGACGAGGTGCTTCTGCTTTTTCGTCGAGGATGGACCCGAGATGTAACTCGATTCAGAGGAGAATTCGCGAGACATTTCAACGTTTGTGTCGACACGAATGCGTGATGGAGGGGGTGGGGGCTAATCGCACCTCTTGTAACTAATGATTTGGCTAACTAATGATTTGTAACTAATGATAAGGCTCACCTTATTTAGGGGCTGATGGCTGTCCGAAAACGTATTTTCGGATGGACGACGATGTAAAAGAGACTCCGTCGACTTGAAAAAGCCGAACTCGCCGTCACGATGATGGCGCGGAGAATCGCAGACGAGGCGAGGTATCCGACGCGCACTGGTCCTTTCCTCTTTTTTACCCAGCTTTTTTCCGGCTCCCTCTGGATATTTTTAGCTCTCGCGATTGCAGGCCTGCCGAAAGGGCGACTCCGCACTTGTTAGAGCACGGTGTTTATACACGATTGCCTCGTCGCCCCGAATGGCCCCGAGTGGAGCCCCCCGCGGATCGTCACGGTTTCATCTCTTTCGAGATCGGAAACACGAATGGGAACCGAGCGATACGGCCCGAGAGGAGCCACGAAAATCAATGGTGGAGCTCAGGATTTCCCACTGGAGATGTTGAAAGTGGCTCGACCGTGATTTTCCGTCGTGCCATTCGCAGGTGGGCCAGGTAGACGGAAGAGTTGTCGGATGCGAATGGGTGAAGAGGGATGTCGACGGTCGCAACTGAATTGCTTAGCATGTTTATGAACTTGGAAGAGACCTGTCCTAACTTTTTATTTCAAGTTATGACATTATTTCCGAATTTACGCTATAAAAAGTAAGGACTGGAACTGGAATTTTAGCTTTCAGAGCGGTTTTAGGTGATCGAGAAGCCTTTGCGATCATTAAGCTCGCTTCAAAACTTGTTTGACATAACAACGCATAATATCAATCCGGTAGCTCTCGATCTACTACGGACTAGCCGACCCGTGGAAGATTTCCACAAACTCTTCGGCAAGAAATCCCGAGTTCATTCGGTGGACCTAAATCTCAGTGGCTCTCTCAACTATCTATATATAGGCAGCAAGCCACTCTTTCCCGTTCTTTACGTGTCCCCACGTACAACCCTTGGAGTCCCTTTCATTCCGCTGAAGGGAGGATGTCTTCCTCGCCGGGAGGAGACCTTCACCCGAACATTTCTTGCCACTTTTCCCAATTGATTACAACCGTGTCCGCTTCGTGCGTAAAGACCATCTCCATCCCTTTGCGTGCAAGCCTATGAGTGAGACATACGGATACGGATATGGAATGGTAACGACCCGACTGGCGGCGCCCTTGCGATCCATGAATAAGTCAACCTGTTCTGTCCCATCCCGATGGGATCCCGCCGCTTTCACCCTCTAGAGTTACTCTTAGGTCGTCGAGAGGGCCCCTGAGTTTTGGGACTGCCGACTGAGCTCGGGAATTCCCGAGATGACAGTTGATGGAAGACTCCCGCGAGTTGGGGTGCCCGTCTCACGCTCTCGAGCACCCACATTCTCTGCGGCCTTCCCGACTAACGGATCCGTTCTTGAGATGGGGAGAGTCATTGTACACCTTGCGCACATCGCTTAGTTAGGGGGAGGAATGTTCACACCTCGATATCACGTTTTCCTCTGCGCGGAGTAGAGTCGATCCCTTGGGTGAAAGCGGCGGGATCCCATCAGGGTGGGATGGAACGGGTTGGCTCGTACTTGGATCGCAAGGATGCCGCCGAACGTGTCGTTACCATCCCGTTTCCGTATTTGTATAACTTTTCATGCAAGCCTTAGGGTGAAAACACCCTAAGGCTTGCATGAAAAGTTATGGAAATGGACTTTACGGACGATGTAGACAGGGTTGTGATCGATAGGCTAAAGTGTCGATCGATAAAGGGATCGGGATGAGTTCTCACCCCGCTGAGGAAGTCCTCCTTCCTTTAGCGGGATGAAAGATTACGCCAAGGGTTATAAGGGACACGAAGAACGGGATGGAGCCATTGCTGACTTATAGCGTTTAGAGAGCCACTGAGTTTTAGGGCTGCCAAATGAACTCGGGAACTCTTGCCGAAAAGTTCGTGGAAATCTTCCACGTGTCGGCTAGTCTTCGAATACTATTTTTAGCCTCGTGACATTCGGATGGAATCCATCAAATATGGTACGTTCGGGAAGACTCATCTTTACATATAGGACAATTAAAATGTCCTTTTTCTCATTTCTCCCAGTGTATTGGCTTTATGACGCTTCGAATTTCTCCTCCCTCTTACTTTCTTCCTTCATCCAAAGAATCTGCCATATAGGTGGGTCATTTTTGGGAAAAACTATATGGCAAAGCAAAGACATGCCAGTCGAACAACAAAGTAAACCCTTTCATGACTGAATTAAGAAGACGAATAACTAGGAAACTACTTTCCAAAATTGAATTAAAAGAAACTCGCTTTTGGTCTAATATGCATAACAGTCTGCTTAAACAAACGAAGTATCCACAAGTAGCCCTCGTCGAGACCCATCAAACGGTTCAATTTAAAACCCATTTTTTAAATATAGTAACGCAAGAGCAGTCTCATAAGGCATCTATATAATAATAACCGATGCACTCTTGTCTGTCCGCCGGAGGCCTGCACGGGCTGGCTCTTCCGAATTCGGCCCGATTCGAGTCGTGGTCCTACCCGACTACTCGACCCGAAATTCGATCGCCGAACCGAGATTTTAGAGGATGCTTCCCGTGGGTCTGGTCGGGTCGGCCCGCGGTCCGCTCAGGCTTCTAAACTTCGGAACTCTGGGGTCTTTGGGTTCGTCTTTTTTTCGAGCGACTCTACCGGCTCGGCCGAGGCTTCCACCCGACGTCCCATGACGTCACGTTGGCGTTAGCCTGTTCGTTACTCTCATAGTTCACTACGTTCCACTGGTAGTTCCTTGCCAGAGAGAGACGTCATTTAATGACGTGATCGTATCGAGCGCCGACGGAACGAGGCGTCCTTTTTGCCAGTAGCTGCGAACGGTTCGAGAAAAGACTCCTCTGAGTGTATTCTAGCGTGTTCGCCTGTACCCAACATGTAAGTCGATTGCCGATCGGTCCGCCCGGTCGGGTCTGCCTGGTAGAGCTCATCCCCATTCCCTGCGGAGCTCGGAATCATCCCCCGCACTCGAGTGGGACGAGTCTCACTCCGTCGGGGGGATCTCGCTTAATAATTTCTTTGCAGGCACTGGGGTTGGGGGGTTTTTTGGGTTCAAAGTCAATTGGGGGCCTCTGATGACCAGTCTGTCCGCCTGAGGCTTGCGCTGATGAACTTTTCCGAAACCGACCCGATTGGTCCGATTCGAATCGTGGTCCTACCAGACCCAAAACTCAATCGCCGGACCGGGCTTCACGGATCCCCCCCCCCCCCCCCCCATTGTCCAAATAAGGGATGAACTCCGTGGACTTTGGGCTTTTTCACGGAAAAGGAATGGAAAAGACTGGAAATAAATTAATGCACGAACTCCAAGAACACAAGTCTTATTTCAGTTTCGTCCTTACTATTAACCACTCTACGGTCCAGTACACATGGGTGCAAATATGTATCCAGGAGCAAGACCATTGCGTATAGTGATGAATGCGGGTTCTGTCACACAATGAATCCAGTTTCCTCCATTATTTAGAAGGTCCTAACTACCGCGATATGCACGCGAGGTGGAACACATGGAACGAGGATCAAAAGGTTGAGGTGGCCTCGAAGCGGATCGACCTCGTATGATACTTGTAGGCATTTCTTCCACCTCGATTCCACGGCAGAACGGTAACGTCTCCCGATAGAAGGCGGACACCATTGGTGGCCAGAGACGTGGAAACAGAGCTACCGGCATCGACCGGATCACATATTGGCTGAATTTCTTTTCTAGAACCAGGGATCTTGCTTTTGCTGCGAGAAGAGGCAAGAGAAAAAGAATAGTATAGCACAGGAGTAGGAGTGGATGAATGCCAATCGATGGGAAACTTCATTTGGCAGCGTACTGAATGGAGGCGAGGCACGGTGGAGAAAGGGTTGGAGCTCGTCTTATATTACGACGCCCCATCGGCGCTCGACAATTACGTAAAGAGGTTAATTCATGCGAAACGTGCGCCTCCGGCAACTGCTCTTCCAAAGACCCACCTCGGAATCTTCTATTCAACTATTAACTTTTATTAATTTTTGATAGGGTCCTGGTAAAAGGACCAAGCGCGCGACCCAGCCAGGGGTGAATGACCCCTGACCTGTTACAGTTTCAGCCGCTAGATGTCTCTAGCGAGTTCTAGTGTCTGTCGATATTAGAAGTGCAAGGAATTAAATTCTAACCATCTATCTCAGAGTTAAACCTATTTAGAGACCTTTTAATGGGCCTAAGTCTCTAGTGATTAAAGTAACGCGCGCAGTCTAGTTCGGCGTTCGGAGGGGTCTGAGGTCGTGAGAAACGATCGCATCACGACCGTTCTCAAGCCGGTCCCAGCGAAGACACTCGGGAAGCGGACCTCAAATATAATTCAATCAATCCCTTCCGCCTAAGTACCAGCAAAAACTCGCTTTTGCTCGCGCCTTCCCGTGCGCGTTTCCCAATTGCCTCCTGCTTGATCTCAAGCAAACCCGCGCAGGCTTTGTTCTTTTCCCTTTCTAGCCTGCGGACGCCGCCCGCGTAGCGAGCAAGCGAAATGAAGCAGGCGTAGGAGGCGAGGCCTATCCAACGCGTGCGCGCATCCCCGTCCTCAAATTTGTTGTTAAAGGCGTCGGCCTGGACGAGGACATTAATGTGGTCCGTGACGTTCTCGCACTTGAGTATGGAATTTCATTTGTTTAGAACGGCATCATCAGGATGCGAAAAACGAAAACCGCCGCGCCCCTCCCCCTCCTACTAGTTAAAGCGGTAGACTGCCAGAACGCGCGCACCATACTCAAGGAAGGCGCGTTTAAAATCGGCTGCCTCCGCCTCCGCGTAGAAGAATTCGTGATTCAGCCACGAATCATTCGATGCTTTAAATGCCTGCAGTACGGNGCCTCCGCCTCCGCGTAGAAGAATTCGTGATTCAGCCACGAATCATTCGATGCTTTAAATGCCTGCAGTACGGCCACTACATAGGACGATGCAAGGCCGACCGCGACGTGTGCTCGTACTGCTCAGGAAAGGTTCATACTCACAAAACCTGCCAGGCAAAGCTGAACGGCTTGCATCCTAAATGCAGCCAGTGCCAAGGAGCACACGCAGCAAACTCGGCCGCTTGCCCCAAACGGCAAGAAAGACGGCTGCAGATTGCTCGCGACCCCAGATTCGCTCATTCGCTCCTTGCCAGGAAGAACCTGGCCGAGCAGAAAGGGTATCCAGGCCCTGAGGCTCCCATTAGGCCGGCTACGCCCCCAGCTAGGCCGCACATCAGGCTCGTCCCCGCTCCGCCCCCATCGCGCCCCGCTTGGACATCCCCCCTCACGAGTCAGGCCGTTCCCGCTCGCGCTGCGCATCCCTCACGTCCGCCCTCGGCCCCCGCGTCCGTCACCTCTCTTCCCC
>CAJPEV010001396.1:0-67181 GCA_905338385.1 Darwinula stevensoni
CTCAAAGGTAAACATAGGCTAAAGGAAACGAAGGGCGACCACGAGGTGCATGGTAGAGGTGTTGGCGGGTATTGGCAGGGCATGCTTCCGTATTCAGAAGTGCTGCTCCAGTGTTCCCGCGGTACCTACTCCATTACTCGGCCAATACTCACTGCAGGCCCGCTTTAGCCTAAACCCAACCAATATGGCTTCAAAACGCACCTGTTACCCTATGCTACTCCTATGGCCGCGCCATCTCCAGTTCTATTTCTTAGCTCAGTGCTTCCTCCGTCCCTTTTCTCGCTTCCGGCCATGCCGGCACTCCCCACAGTGTTGCCCCGCTCTCAGGGACCAAAAGCCACTCAAACACTACATTAGCCTATAGAAACATGCATAAAAAGTGATAAAAGTAGCACGATGATGAATATCATTTGGAGGCACACCGTCAACTTCGAACTGATTTGTTTTTCTCAAAGGTAAGAACCACTGCAGAAGTTCAATTTATCATGTCTTCTTTTGGATTGTGCATGGCCTTCTATCACACCCGTTGAAGAAAAAGTGCATCTGTTTTGACTCTGGCACATTCTGCTACCTTTGACGTTTACTGCTGATTGTATGAAATTTTGGGACGTCTCCAATGGGAGAACGGCGACCACCAGACTCACTTCATTAAGTCCTAGGATCGGATAGACTAATGGTTCGGCGATGGTGCTCTATACTGTAGCTGCGCATTCAAGACTTTCTTCTATCCTTCATTTCGCTTGTGGCAGCCCATGAGAGGGCTAGCCATCTTGGGGATATCGACCTGGGGTTTTTGCATCCTTTCCTAATTCTTGACATTCCTCTGAATTCTCACATTGTTAAAGACCAACTGGGTCTAGCAATTCTATGCATTGAGATTATCATACGTGCCCTCGTCCATACAAGGATGAGGATGCATCTTGTGACTTTTAATTATTCCCCCATAGAATAGGGCTTATTGGTATTATAACTAGACTCAGGTCTCCTCCGATCTATTAACGTATGTCTATCAATCAGTAGGATACACCTAGTCTGGTATTCCTTTGTGGGATGCACACATGCACCTAGGATAGGTCCTTTTCAATCAAGTCCTTTGTCGCATGCAATGATCGTCGGTGACAGTGATTCTATATTCCGCTATTAACAGGTTGACGACCAGCCTATTTTCGCTTGTCCGCCGCGTGGGACCACGCGCATTTTTTTTGTCAAAAAATGCGTCCTGCCATCAGGACGCATTGTCCCACGTGGCAAAAAATCTGCGTCCTGGCAAGAATTTTTTTTGGAACCTGCATCCTGCCATCAGGACGCATTGTCCCACGTGGCAAAAAATCTGCGTCCTGGCATCAGGACGCATTGTCGCCAACGTGTTAATGAAGTTGATTCCTTTTGGGGTATGGTAGGTACGGGATGTTTATATTGGTGTCATGCCCCTGCATTCCGTCATTCAAGGAACACGTGTTTGTGGTTAAGCTTATATGCACTGTAGCAAAGTATGGTTTCGACTTTCATATTTCATGGTGTGCAGCTTTTAATGGGGATTGTGTGGACTGGAACAGGATAAGTAGCTTTTTATGATGCAACCATGATGCATTTTCTTGGCTAGAAAATCTCTTGATATTACAAAAAAATAATTTCACTGTTTCCGTGAAATGCATTTTGTTAGTGGTGCCTCTCATCTACCATGCAGATTCGTCCTAATACAGTTGACGCAAGGATAGGAGGGGAGAGAGCCTTCCTCACCCCATGCTAACGTTATTGTCGACTGTCCTTTTCCCTTTCCTTTCGTACTTTCTAGCTCTTCCTTTTTGGAGTCGGCTGAGTGACCAGCCTTGCATCAGTGTCGTAATGGCACCACCCAAGTCTTCTGGATAGTCCCCCCCCCCCCCACGTAACATCCAACGCAATCCGGTGCGAGTCTCACCCTTTCGATCAGTCTCTCTCGGAGGACATAGTCCGTGAGGTGCTCGAGCCTAATCGATGGATTAGTAAGTACTTGTTTCTTGGAGAGTTTCTTTGGAAGTGACGAACCGCCATTGAAAACTCTTCAAGTGTGAGGAAACTTTTCCCTATCCTCGACTTATTTCATCGTGACTTCGGAATTCGCGTAGGACATTCTGATAATAACTGAAACGTCGTTTACCTTCCTATTTCCGAATGGTCAAAAAACACATCATTTGCATTCCTCACATTTTCGCGACGAATGCCTTTCCAATTCCTGTACGGAAGCACGAGCAACTTTCAGGAGTCGATGCCATAGTAGTCATCGAGAGAAAATGGCTAACACGCTTCTGCTGTTCTTGGAGGCATATCCTACGATCCCACTCCTTCCACATCAGGTGAACACACTACCCCTCTGGTTCGTTGTCTGCAGAACATATCCCTGGCAGAGAAGGTAACTGTGACCGCTCCCTTGCGGTCACAGTTCTTTTCTTCCTTCGACCTCCAATTGCAGCCCAGACTAGCCCTCGCCTCCCTAAGTCATCTCTCATTGGCTTCTTTCTTCATCCCCTATTCGAGGGCTGGAGTACGTTACTCTACGGGGTAGAGAACTTTAAGGAGATAAATTCATCTACTTAGAGTACTATTATCTGGAAAAAGTAAAAAGCCCGTAAAAGTCTTGGAAGTTCACGAGGATCTGCAGATTCTGCATTTGGTGGCAACTTGGTCTCAAAGCGTTTATGCGTGAGTACATTCGAGCTCTCACTGGTTTGACAGAGTTTTTTTTTAGGACTTCATTGAATTTGTGTGTTTTGGGGTGAATAAGGATCCTACATCAGCTGTTTCTCAACTAATTTTTGGTCTTGCACTTAAACTGACGTTTCTCTGTGGGGAAATAAAAGTATAGTTGATCTAGTGTTGCCGAGAAAGTCCTTAAGAACGATATCGTTAGGACGACCTTCGCCGAGGGTCCATCATCAGGACCTTCACAAAATATTTCTTTTGAATTTAGCTCCTACCTTAAACTGCACGAAATAATCGGCCAGGGGAGAAATCAACGTTTCTGCTGAAACTTCGATTGATCATTCAATTGCGTAGATTGACGGAACACATGGACATGACAGAGACTTGCCAATGCAGATGTTTTTGCCAGAGGGAGTGAAGAAAGACTAGAAATTATGATAAGGGAAGTTCATTCGTGCATATAAGGTACTTAGAATGCTAGTCCCTGTAACCCAATATAATTTTAGATTTCAATTACTTATGTGTGATACGATCTACGCTAGCTTCGTCGGAGTCATCTGCCTCGATGACTCATACTAGGATGACCCTGTTGCAATATTATCACTCTGCTTTACATGATTTTACGATACTACTTTGGGACATTTCCATCGGCGATGTGACATTCTCTTGACATAGACGGAGCTTTCGATCTTTCAAATAAGATGCCTGATGGCAGTGGTAGTGGTTCACTCTTCCAATCTTCCCCCCAGATTTTACAGTAGACCTTGATTTTTTCCATATGTTCGACTATGTTGGATTTAGGAGAGCTGAATTTGAAAATCGATTAAACGGCCATCCCCTTCGAAAGGAGAAAAAAGTCTGCGCCAATCTCGGAGAGAATGGCAAGACCCACTCCTCTTGGAGAAGAGGAGTAGGTCTCACTTATAATAGAACCAGACTTATTCCCTTATTCCCCTCGAGCGGGGCCATATCAAGACCTAGGAGATCAACAACCTGGGAGTGAAAGAGGAAGGGGATGCTCGCATCATCAACACAATTTGAAATTCTGCCACAAAACCGGTTCAATACCGTGATCATTTCGATGGGAGATGAAGAAGGAAGAGATCTCACCTAGGTGTGAAGCGTTCAAGTGCTTGACAATGACAAGCGTTCTTGGGAAACAAATGTTTGCAAGTCCGTAAGAGATAAGAGCTCGAGAAAAACTCGAGATTCGCTCCAGATTTCGAGGATGAGGGGTGTTTCAGAGTTAGCGAGGACGATAGATAAGAGCTCGAGGCAATCGAATGTTCTTGATTCCAAGAATAGCAAGCGTTCGAGGCAAGACGTCAGTGAAGCACTCATGGATAGAGACAAGCGTTGGGGATCCTTCTCAGTTTCCATGACGTGATCGGAGCATGTCCTCCCCCCTTCTCAGCCACATCTACAGTCCCGGGAATTCAGGGCCCGAGAAACCAACCCGAAGGAGGACATCGCTTCGGAAAAAGACATCGCTTCGCACCGATACACTTGAGGGTGGCTTGAAGATCCTCCTCAGAGGATCATTATCCAGACCTGGCCTCTCGAGGAAATCCCCATGGATAAACCGCAGGAAAATCGAATCATCTTCGAGTTGGTCCACTCGTCGGGATTGCGAGTGCGACTGCTATTTCACAGGAAGCAGTCATTGACGAATATTGGCAATAGATCGAATCATAAAGCGAGAGAATGGTACATAGGAAACCGCCTACGTGCCTTCAAGATGAATTTAACTCAGAGGAGGCTGGATTCCCCAACCCTTACTTCCCCTTTGTACCACTCCACTTCGAACCTCTATCTCCTTTCCCCTATTCTATGGAAACCCCTTGAAATTTCATCCAAGAAAGTCGAAGGTTCTCCGACTCCTTCTCGTAGAAGGCGTTGACAATTCATATTGTTGTTTGCCTAAGAGGAGTTAATCTCTGGAAATCCTTGAGGGCAACTTGAGAGGAACTGCTTGGGGGGGGGGGGGGGGAAAGCGTTCCTTTCGTATTCCGTTCTGTGAAGGAAGGCGTCCCATATCGTCATCCATTTTGGATTAGTTAAGAACTGGTTCCCTCACCACTCTCACGCAGGACATGACCATTTGTTTTTCAGTAGAGAAAACAGTGTGGAAAATTCAATATTGGGAATAGAAAAGACGATAGAAGTAATACCACGAGAGTTCCAAAGCGGATGGATGCTGAAATGATAGGTATTACTAGGGCGAATTTCCTCATTGTGCATAATTGCATTAGTGCAATTTTTCTCGTGCCAACAATTGCCAGTGTCTGCCCATTTAAACAAACCAGCAAAAACATTGTTAATTTCACGTATTCTCTTTGGTTACTTTCAGCAACAAGCAAGTGGAATTTCAAACACCGCGTTTTTCGAATCAAGAAGGCAGCTTTCGTTCCATTCCTGTTGAGTCAGTTGTTCACGCTTGCCCGAGCCCCAAGGCCTCGCCGTCCAGGAAAATCGTAGCGCGTGCGGAAAGGAATCCAACGGTTCGTCCGAGCTATTGCTTAGGGAATCCATCGAAACTGTATATAACGTCGTGGAGGAGCGGTCGCTCGTGGGCGATGCCCTGAATTTGCTTGAAATTGGCAGCTTCGATAGGTTTTTTACGATGTCTTGAATTTAGTTAAATATTATTCACTCGATTCCGACCTTTCCGAGGCAGACTAACTTTGTCCTCATCACAGATTTTGCCAAATGCTGTCAACTAAAAGCCTGTCGGAATCGAATGGAGAAACCACGAAACTCAACGGGAAAATACGATTTCAGTCTGAGGTAATTCGAAGTTCGGCACCTATCTTACTGGAGGTGAGAGTGCAAAAGAGTAGACAAAGAAAAGCTGATCTTCATCTCCCTCATTCATGAATCCAGGCAGCCACGATAACAAACTTTCACGATTTAGATCCAGCTCTCAGCGCATTCCTGGCCAGAGCCAAAAAATATATATAAATACATATGTGTATTTAGATATGCTATATATTTATCTTGAAGTTGCTATCTGCTTTGTGATGATCGTATTGAGCACGAGTGGATACAGATAAGCAACATTGCGTCAGGGAACATTTATTCGCATTGAGCTTCGTTCAGGGAACCACTTTTGCTGAGAGTCCTTGAAGATCAGGTATAAAAATTTATTGAGTGGATTTGTCATGTTTATATTTGTTTACATTTTTTAACTCGAAAATGTAAGCAACTAATACATCCTCGTTTGCCATAGAAGAAAAGAGGGAAGAGCCGGAAGGCTGAATCTGAAAGAATCCCATTACCGCTGGTTTATTCAGCCTAGCAGCTGAGAAATGATGCGAATTGAGAAGTGGCTCAGCATTCATGAATAACAGTGCAGTCAACTCTGATAAAAACCTTAGAATTGCTTTATCACACCCTTGAAATTGAATTCGAACTAGCTTCCCAGCTTCAGAAGTTTTGGAGACGGCGTTCTTGTCCCTCTCTACTTTCGAGAATGCCGTTCATGCCGTGGTATATCGGATCTGAAGGAACAACTGAGATCATAAATGGAACACAATAAAATAGACGACGTCATCTACCGACAGTGGATCTCTTTTGACAGATTCTGTCTCGAGACCATCATCAAGTCCGATTATTTTCTGTAAGAAGCTGGTAGTTCTCTCTCATGCATTCATTGCAAGACAACAATAATCTTTTTAAGCAAGGAAGAAATCAAGCTTGAGATAGGGAATTCTTGGTGGTATGCGACCTCTCAGATAATTATTATTTCATTCTACAGGATGAAGCGCAAAGTTTTCATTGGAACAACTCACAAACAATCGTCCATCCATTTGTGGCTTATTACATAGACTGCGGGAAATCCCAGCATGTGAGCCACGTGATACTGTCAGAATGTCTTAATCACTACACGGTTGCTGTCCATCTATTCCAGAGCAGGAATGTCTTAATCACTACACGGTTGCTGTCCATCTATTCCAGAGCAGCCTCATCAACTTCCTGTAGGATAAATTTGGTTCGCTTCCACAAAAAAGTCACCTACTTCTCTGATGGATTTGCTTCGCATGACAAAAATTGGAAAAATTTCCTCAACCCGCCCCATCACGAAACAACTTCGGTTTTCCAACTGAATGGCACTTCTCAGCCACCTGCCATGGAAAAGGAGTGTGTGACGGAGTTGGATGGGCAGTGAAGAGGTTGGCAGCAAAAACCAGTCTCCAACGACCGTACAACCAACAAAGACACGTCCAACCAACGAATAACGACCAGAATATCCCAGCCATTTTCATGTATTGCAGCTTGGAAGACTACAGGAGAGAGGCAAAGTTCCTAGAAGAATGATTTGTGCAATCACGTCAGATTCCTGGACAACAAAAAATTCATCCTTTCATTCTTTTGACGAAGGAAAATGGTGGAAACAAAGCGTATTCCTCCCCACCTGTTTTTCAAAGGAAGAGGTCATTTTCCATCGAAATACATTTGCACCTTAACAGCTTCAATAATAAAAAAACTGAGTGTTCTTTAACTTGATCCAGTTTTAGTTCGACTAAAGCGTTTTTTTCATTCGAGTTCTTGTCATTTAACTGTCACAGGGTATTTTCAAATTTTTATTTAAAAGACAATTACACGGGGAGTTCATGTACTTGCTATCACTTTATTCTTTATAACTCCTGATTCCATGGCAGTCCCAAGTTGAAATTTTGAACACTAGTGCAGGCGAAATCGACAATGATACGGCCATTTTTGTAGGGAATAAAAATCAGTTTTTTTCCGAAATTAAAGGTGAAAGGCCAGACCTTTTATCATTTGACTTTTACTTTTAGTGATTGTCCCCGAGTTACAAACTATTTGATGGTGCACAAAGAGATCTTTGAAATGAAACCAATACCAGCTTTCTGTGTCAATTAGAACAAATTCATGAGCACTCAAGTGATGACCCAAGATTAGTATCTTTTTGCTACTTTTTAATGGCTAGATCTCTGGAAGTACTTGAGGTAGAGAGCTGTAATTTCGCATGGGTAGGTTTTACAATAGATCCTTCATGCTCAACAAATTTCATGGAAATCGGAGGGGGTCAGGTCAAAGGCTGTGTTGATTTGACTCAGGGAAGTAGCCTGGTGTCCTGGGTGTCTGAACAACCTCTGAAATGAAGAAAAATTGTACGAGTACAGGAGTAAAGGGGAGGAGATAAGAAAAAGTTTCAAATGTACAACTGAAGTTTAGACTTGCACTCCGATTCAATCTTTGGAATATAATCACTCTTGAACAATTCAAGGCCCCACTATTTAGCTTCCATAGCTAGGGGTTTAGAAGCATAGCAGTAGTTTCCATTCACTAAATTAAGTATTCTTCAAGATCAGTCCTTGAACCATATCCCTTTCCGTGTAAGATAATGTGAAAATTTGCAAAGTGAAAGGGCAATTATGAACTACGTGGTACAAGGTGGGTCGGGTTGAATTCTCCCCGAGAAGTTGCCCCGATGGTGACAAGAGCGACACGGGGATGGAGCTGCCCTGGTGCGCCACCAAGCCCTTGGATGAGCCCCAGGAAAAGTTAGGTACGTGGAGGAAGCTCTAGGTATTTATTTTTTGTTATATGTCTTTGAATACGCCAGTGAGTGAAAGTTACTCTTGAAAAACGGTTTGCTGCTGGAATTGGACTCCTTCCGGTGTAGCGATTGAAGGAGTTTTGGTTAAGAGTTACTATTTTTAAAAAGTGAAAGAGGCGTGAAAGTTCAACGTTATTTTAGACTTTTACATCTACCTACAACGCCAGTTGTGTGATCTTTTGAAACTCTGGAACTTTTCATTTTCCCTTTATCCAAAGAGAATTCATAGCGCTTAGTATTCCCAGAGGGAGGAGGGGATTGGCCCATCAACTTAGTAGTCTGAATACGCGCCAACAGCCTCACGCTTTAGAGCGGTTCCCCGAGCGAATGACAACATTGAGGAAGACGCTTTCATGGGAGGATATTCAGTTGTGTTCCTTCATGAAAATGTCCTATATGAATTCTATAGGAATCCTCTAGGAACACATAGGAATCCTAATGGTTTTCCATTGGACCTATAGGGTTCCAATAGGAAGCTCCCATTCCTATATGGAACTCATTAAATTCCTATAGGAATATATAGGAATCTTATAGGCTTCATAAAGAACCCTGTAGGATTCCTATAGGGAAGCATGCATTCCTGAAGGATCTCCGTAAGATTCCTATAGGAATCTTATAGTATCCTATAGGAATCGCAGAATATCCAGTAGGTTTCTCAATGGACCTATCAAAGGGGTAGGAACGTCCTCGAAAGTGGGGGGAGGAGGCGACAAATGAGACACGTCAGTTCCGAAATTCGAAAAATTACTATTAAATTCAAACACGATCCGGATGTTAAATTCATGTGAAAATAGAATGTAAATATTCTCTTATTCTCGGTTTTCTTTGCCAAATATGTCGTCATTTTATCTAATTCTAAGGAGCCCAAAATGTAATGATGTGCATGCATCAATGCGACATTTGTCAGGCGCTGTTGGGTCGTCGTCGTCTGCATACAATTCTTATTCACAATTCCGAAAAAAAGAAGATTCACTCCCATCAAGGGCATTTTGATTTCATCCACCCCTTAAATCTTTCCAGCCAAAACTATCCTAATCACTTCTATCCCCCACCAATCACGGCAGCTCAGCGTTAATAATAGGATCTCTCTTTTTTCAGCTAATCCGCCTTATTAAACAGCTATCCTCTCTATCTATCGGGACAAGTAGGGAGCCTGAAAATGTTTCTTAACAGCTGGCACCTGTCAATCCCAAGTAGCTCTCGGGGCACCTGATAGGTACCTAAAACTTATATAAAGCCATTATTAAATAGATAGGAATTAATCATCTTTAAAAGCTGGTCTAAAATAGCCCCAACCTGTCTTCATTCTTTAAAAGTTACTGAATATGTCTGATCTTTTTCTAGGCTGCTATTGCAACTGTCCTAACTAATAACTAATCAGTAAAACAGACAGGAGGAACCTCTGTCTCTGACAGGGACAATGGGGACCATTCCCATTGTCTAAATCAGCTTCGAGGGGGTCTTGCACCTGCCAGCCCGCTCGCAGGAGGGTTTCACCGGGACTGGCNAAAGAGGCGTGAAAGTTCAACGTTATTTTAGACTTTTACATCTACCTACAACGCCAGTTGTGTGATCTTTTGAAACTCTGGAACTTTTCATTTTCCCTTTATCCAAAGAGAATTCATAGCGCTTAGTATTCCCAGAGGGAGGAGGGGATTGGCCCATCAACTTAGTAGTCTGAATACGCGCCAACAGCCTCACGCTTTAGAGCGGTTCCCCGAGCGAATGACAACATTGAGGAAGACGCTTTCATGGGAGGATATTCAGTTGTGTTCCTTCATGAAAATGTCCTATATGAATTCTATAGGAATCCTCTAGGAACACATAGGAATCCTAATGGTTTTCCATTGGACCTATAGGGTTCCAATAGGAAGCTCCCATTCCTATATGGAACTCATTAAATTCCTATAGGAATATATAGGAATCTTATAGGCTTCATAAAGAACCCTGTAGGATTCCTATAGGGAAGCATGCATTCCTGAAGGATCTCCGTAAGATTCCTATAGGAATCTTATAGTATCCTATAGGAATCGCAGAATATCCAGTAGGTTTCTCAATGGACCTATCAAAGGGGTAGGAACGTCCTCGAAAGTGGGGGGAGGAGGCGACAAATGAGACACGTCAGTTCCGAAATTCGAAAAATTACTATTAAATTCAAACACGATCCGGATGTTAAATTCATGTGAAAATAGAATGTAAATATTCTCTTATTCTCGGTTTTCTTTGCCAAATATGTCGTCATTTTATCTAATTCTAAGGAGCCCAAAATGTATTGATGTGCATGCATCAATGCGACATTTGTCAGGCGCTGTTGGGTCGTCGTCGTCTGCATACAATTCTTATTCACAATTCCGAAAAAAAGAAGATTCACTCCCATCAAGGGCATTTTGATTTCATCCACCCCTTAAATCTTTCCAGCCAAAACTATCCTAATCACTTCTATCCCCCACCAATCACGGCAGCTCAGCGTTAATAATAGGATCTCTCTTTTTTCAGCTAATCCGCCTTATTAAACAGCTATCCTCTCTATCTATCGGGACAAGTAGGGAGCCTGAAAATGTTTCTTAACAGCTGGCACCTGTCAATCCCAAGTAGCTCTCGGGGCACCTGATAGGTACCTAAAACTTATATAAAGCCATTATTAAATAGATAGGAATTAATCATCTTTAAAAGCTGGTCTAAAATAGCCCCAACCTGTCTTCATTCTTTAAAAGTTACTGAATATGTCTGATCTTTTTCTAGGCTGCTATTGCAACTGTCCTAACTAATAACTAATCAGTAAAACAGACAGGAGGAACCTCTGTCTCTGACAGGGACAATGGGGACCATTCCCATTGTCTAAATCAGCTTCGAGGGGGTCTTGCACCTGCCAGCCCGCTCGCAGGAGGGTTTCACCGGGACTGGCAGGACCCCTGATGTACCCAGGGAGAGAGGCCAGTCCTCCATTAGCTCCTATTCTTTTCCTTTTTTTTATAAAAGAAGATACACCTTTTTGGAAAGGAATTTTATTAAAGAGATGGCGTACGCAAGTATCGTCTACTGTTTCTTAGACTGAGTGGAGTAAGACCATTCCCTCCACGGAAGTGGACTCGCTGACACACCATCCTGCCCATCTATGACAGTTGTGCGCACAGGCAGAGAATTATACTAGTGCTGCCTGCACTAGTACTAATTATACAAATGCCTCACCATGGGAAAACCCAGAAAAAAGCAGCGCCCATATTGACCCCGATGGTCATCCCATTTAATAGTAATTTCAGTTGTAATGCTAGGGTTTTGAAACCCTAAAAAGTAACCGAATCCTATTGGTCAGAAGTCCTATCCCTATAGGGATCCGATGCATTTTTAGCGTTTCAAAAACCTATAGCAAACGGTTATAGGTTTTCTATAGGACTTTTTTTTAAGGGCCTACAACCTTCTCTGCACGTACAGGCTTTTATTTTCTACTTGACATTCATCGTGGCTTCATGGTTAAAAAAAAATTTTTTTAACGGAACTCTCAGTTTCCCTTGCTTGGTTTGACCTATACCTATGCCAAACTCGTAAAATACCCACTCCTCCACGGCGAGTACGTTAGGCGGATTGGTGAGCAAAAATAAAACAGCCTAACAAATGAAAATCAAATGGTCTGATGAGTGAAAGAAAACAAAGAACAGCCACCAACCCCTCTTCGTGCGAGTTAGTGTCTGCTATTCCCTGAGTACGAGTGAGCATCGCAAATCGTAATAACATAGACATTGATCTTGATCTTTCTGTGCAGGAACAGCGTTTTTGGTAGTCGGGAGGGCGGGACGAGGAAAAATGTTGCCTGTCTTGTGAAAGTTCAGTAAATTTTTTCAGGCTGATCTGAGCCAATTTTCTTCAAGTAGCTTCAGCTTTCTATAGTTTTCACTAGTATTTGGAAAAGCATACTCTACCCAATATCCTCCCCCCTTGAAATGGGGGGAGGACTTGCCCCGTTTCAAGACCGTATCGAGGCCTGCAGGATTGATAACCTGCCCGAGAAATATAATGAAGATAACATAACACAGTTTAGAATTCTGCTGCACAACCGATTTGAAATCGTGGTTATTCCCGAAGGAGAAGAGGAAAGACGTCTCACCAACTTGCAAGGCGTTCAAGAGCTCGATAATCGGAAGCGTTCTTGGGGAAAAAAATGTTTACAAGTCTGTAAGAGATAAGATTAAAGGGAATCTCTAGAAATGCTCGAAAGTTCCAGAATGACAAACATTTTAGAGTTTCCAATAATAAGATATTTTAATTCCATGCAATTGAGCGTTCTAGATTCTGAAAAGAACAAGCGTTCCAAGCAAGAAACCATTGAAGAACTCATGCTAGGAGAAAAGACTTAGAGATACTTTCCGATATCCATCACATCATTGGTGCATGTCCTCTACACCCTCCTCAACCACGTCAGTGATCCCGGAGATTCAAAGGCCTCAACAACCAGCCCGGAGTACTTCCCTTCAAGAATTGCTTGAAGATCCACCCTCGGAAGATCAACATCTGCATATCGCCTTTTGTGGAAATCCCGTAGATATTCCCGTGGGAGGCCTAAACATACTCGAGTTGGACGTGGTCGTGATCGTGGTCGTGATCGTGGTCGTGATCGTGGTCGTGGTCGTGAGTGCGACGCCGTTACGAAAAGATCCAATGGGATCCTATGAGATGAAAAAAAATCTAAAATCTTATAGGATTCTCATTGGATACTACAGAAACCGAATTCTATAATATTTTCATGTGTCAAAAATCGTATAGGATCCTATTGGATTTTTCCGTAAGGGCGTCCATCCAATAGAAAGACGTCAACGAGGACTAAATACAATGAAGACAAAATCGAGTGCATAAAAATGTGTATTCTTCAGCAGGGGTGAAAGAAATACGTGGATGGTCGGTATTATTCAGTCACGTGGTCAGCATCAAATTCATTAGCTGCTCTCAAAATTAGATCAGGACTGTCAAAGTTCACTACATCATATCCTCTGAAACACATTGGAGATTATGGACACATGACTTATCACACACATGCATGAAGAAAAATCTTGCATCTATTCCGACTCTTGTACCCTTGCTAACTTTATTTACTGTTGATATTGTTTTATTTACTGTTGATAGCAAGAACTTTCAGGATGTCTTTACGGGGGAGCGGCAACCACCAGGCTCACTATGCTATTCCCTAAGATAGGAGAGACGAGTGGTTGGCGGATGGTGTATCAATTGTGCTTATTGAAGGCTTCCTTATTACATCCCTCATTCCGTATACGGCAGTCTGTCAGAGGTCTACCTATTTATTGAAGGTCGTCATAGGGTTCTTGCATATGTTATAATTCCGATTCTGAGAGGCATAGGCGTGTGCGTCTCGCAATTTCATGCATTGGGTCTATCATAGGTGCCCTCGTCCATCCTCGAATGAGGACCCATCAACTGACCCTTCTGCTTATTCCACCATATAGAGATAGGTAGACTTACCTGCTTTGTAGCTAGACCTAAGTGTCCTGTCACTCTCCTATGATTTTAGGCCTATCATTCCGTAGGATACATATAGCCTAGTATTTCTTTTTTAGGGGAACACATCTATATAATAATAACTGACGTACCCGTCTGTCCGCCGGAGGCATGCACGGGTCTACTCTTTCGAATCCGACCCGATCGGCCCGATTCGAGTCGTGTTCCTACCCGGCTACTCGACCAGAAATTCGATCGCCGAACCGAGATTTTAGTGGATCCTACACGCGGATCTGGTCGTACCGATTGGGTCGGCCCGCAGCCCGCTTAGGCCTTTAAACTTCGGAACTCCAGGTCTCGGGGTTCGTCTTTTTTTCTGAGCGGCTCTACTGGCTCTGCTGAGGCTTCCACCTGACGTCCCGTGACGTCACATTGTTGTTGGCCTGTTCGGTTCTCTCATAGTTCACTACGTTCCACTGGTAGTATCCTTGCCCGAGAGTGACGTCATTTAATGACGTGATTGCATCGAGCGTTGACGGAGCGAGGTGTCCTTATTGCCAGCAGCTGTAAACGGCTAGAGAAAAAGACTCCTCTGAGTGTATTCTTGCGTATTCGCCTGCATCCAACATGAAACTCGATCGCAAACCGATCCGCCGGTCGGGTCTGCCTGATAGAGCTCATCCCCATTCCCCGCAGAGCTCGAAATCATCCTCAGCATTCGAGTGAGACTCGTCTCACTCCGTCGGGGGGATCTCGCTAAATAATTTATTTATAGGCACAGGGGTTGGGGTCTCTTTTTGGATTCAAAGTCAATTGGAGACCTCTGATGACGGAAGAATCTCATGCTCCATCTCTTTATTAATGACCCCAATTTTGGCGATTCAAAAAATCCTGCGAAGTGCCTCATTTGGATGCTGTTCGACTGAATTCCAATTGCCACAATCAGATGTGAATATTTCACGTCTTCCTGTCTGTCCGCCTGAGGCTTGCGCGGGTGAACTTTTCAGAAACCGACCCGATCGGTCCGATTCGAATCGTGGTCCTATCGGGCCCAAAACTCCATCGCCGGACCGAACTTTACGGACCCCCCCTCCCCNCTATCCCCCACCAATCACGGCAGCTCAGCGTTAATAATAGGATCTCTCTTTTTTCAGCTAATCCGCCTTATTAAACAGCTATCCTCTCTATCTATCGGGACAAGTAGGGAGCCTGAAAATGTTTCTTAACAGCTGGCACCTGTCAATCCCAAGTAGCTCTCGGGGCACCTGATAGGTACCTAAAACTTATATAAAGCCATTATTAAATAGATAGGAATTAATAATCTTTAAAAGCTGGTCTAAAATAGCCCCAACCTGTCTTCATTCTTTAAAAGTTACTGAATATGTCTGATCTTTTTCTAGGCTGCTATTGCAACTGTCCTAACTAATAACTAATCAGTAAAACAGACAGGAGGAACCTCTGTCTCTGACAGGGACAATGGGGACCATTCCCATTGTCTAAATCAGCTTCGAGGGGGTCTTGCACCTGCCAGCCCGCTCGCAGGAGGGTTTCACCGGGACTGGCGCGACCCCTGATGTACCCAGGGAGAGAGGCCAGTCCTCCATTAGCTCCTATTCTTTTCCTTTTTTTATAAAAGAAGATACACCTTTTTGGAAAGGAATTTTATTAAAGAGATGGCGTACGCAAGTATCGTCTACTGTTTCTTAGACTGAGTGGAGTAAGACCAACATCTGCATATCGCCTTTTGTGGAAATCCCGTAGATATTCCCGTGGGAGGCCTAAACATACTCGAGTTGGACGTGGTCGTGATCGTGGTCGTGATCGTGGTCGTGATCGTGGTCGTGGTCGTGGTCGTGATCGTGGTCGTGGTCGTGGTCGTGGTCGTGGTCGTGAGTGCGACGCCGTTACGAAAAGATCCAATGGGATCCTATGAGATGAAAAAAAAAACTAAAATCTTATAGGATTCTCATTGGATACTACAGAAATCGAATTCTATAATATTTTCATGTGTCAAAAATCGTATAGGATCCTATTGGCTTTTCCGTAAGGGCGTCCATCCAATAGAAAGACGTCAACGAGGACTAAATACAATGAAAACAAAATCGAGTGCATAAAAATGTGTTTTCTTCAGCAGGGGTGAAAGAAATACCTGGATGGTCGGTATTATTCAGTCACGTGGTCAGCATCAAATTCATTAGCTGTTCTCAAAATTAGATCAGGACTGTCAAAGTTCACTACATCATATCCTCTGAAACACATTGGAGATTTTGGACACATGACTTATCACACACATGCATGAAGAAAAATCTTGCATCCATTCCGACTCTTGTACCCTTGCTAACTATGGCATTTACTGTTGATAGCAAGAACTCTCAGGATGTCTTTACGGGGGAGTGGCAACCACCAGGCTCACTATGCTATTCCCTAAGATTTGGAGAGACGAGTGGTTGGCGGATGGTGTATCAAATGTGCTTATTGAAGGATTCCTTATTACATCCCTCATTCCGTATAAGGCAGTCTGTCAGAGGTCTACCTATTTATCGAAGGTCGTCATAGGGTTCTTGCATATGTTATAATTCCGATTCTGAGAGGCATAGGCGTGTGTATCTCGCAATTTCATGCATTGGGTCTATCATAGGTGCCCTCGTCCATCCTCGAATGAGGACCCATCAACTGACCCTTCTGCTTATTCCACCATATAGGTAGACTTACCTGCTTTGTAGCTAGGCCTAAGTGTCCTGTCACTGCTATGATTTTAGGCCTATCATTCTGTAGGATACATATAGCCTAGTATTTCTTTTTTAGGGGAACACATCTATATAATAATAACCGACCTACCCGTCTGTCCGCCGGAGGCATGCACGGGTCTACTCTTTCGAATCCGGCCCGATCGACCCAATCGGGCTCTGGTCGAATAGTCGTGTTCCTACCCGACTATTCGACCAGAAATTCGATTGCCGAACCGAGATTTTAGTGGATCCTACACGCGGATCTGGTCGGGCCGATTGGGTCGGCCCGCAGCCCGCTTAGGCCTTTAAACTTCGGAACTCCGGGTCTCGGGGTTCGCCTTTTTTCTGAGCGGCTCTACCGGCTCTGCTGAGGCTTCCACCTAACGTCCCGTGACGTCACGTTGTTGTTGGCCTGTTCGGTTCTCTCATAGTTCACTACGTCCCACTGGTAGTATCTTTGCCCGAGAGTGACGTCATTTAATGACGTGATCGCATCGAGCGTTGACGGAGCGAGGTGTCCTTATTGCCAGCAGCTGTAAACGGCTCGAGAAAAAGACTCCTCTGATTGTATTCTTGCGTATTCGCCTGCACCCAACATGAAACTCGATCGCCAACCGATCCGCCGGTCGGGTCTGCCTGATAGAGCTCATCCCCATTCCCCGCAGAGCTCGAAATCATCCTCAGCATTCGAGTGAGACTCGTCTCACTCCGTCGGGGGGATCTCGCTAAATAATTTATTTATAGGCACAGGGGTTGGGGTCTCTTTTTGGATTCAAAGTCAATTGGAGACCTCTGATGACGGAAGAATCTCATGCTCCATCTCTTTATTAATGACCCCAATTTTGGCGATTCAAAAAATCCTGCGAAGTGCCTCATTTGGATGCTGTTCGACTGAATTCCAATTGCCACAATCAGATGTGAATATTTCACGTCTTCCTCAGACAGGCGGACTCCGAACGCGCCCACTTGAAAAGTCTTTGGCTGGGCTAGCCAGGCTAAGCTTAGCACCAGGATAGCCCGGGTTTTGAGGTAGCGGCCTGGCTTGAAATGCCTGGGGGGGAGGGGTTGGGTCGTGTCGGGCCGATCGCGCCATTTTCATACCTAAAGTACATCCCCCTATGGAGAATGTGGAGCAGACGGCGAGTAGTGGATGAGGGAAGCCCCTGACGTCACATGACGCGGAACTGTAGCCCTTGCCCTTTTTCAGGTAAACAATGCCCTCTTTTTCTTCCCGTCTGGCGCCAGGGTGGCGGCGGCATAACATTGGAAGCCAGACGGGGGGAAACTCTCTCTGACAGCTGAGACAGTAACGAGGGAATGTGCGGCTGCCTCTTGAGATAAAATTCACATGCGTCAGCCTATTTCCATAACAGACGTCACACCAGGAAAGCACTGAACACGAGAGGAATGCAGGGAATTGGGATGTTGAAAACGATCGCGGTTCTGAATGAAGCGTTGGACGAAAATATTACCGTTTCGGACAGTAAGCACCCAAGTCCTCAAAACCAGTACCCGAGAAAAATGGTCGGTTGTTCGTTTAATGGAATGACCACTCTCGATCCTCACCGAACATAATGTTTCATTCTATGGGAGAACCAAAAGATGACCTAAGAGTGACCAAACGGTGCTCAATGGAGTCCAGGGGTGGGTCTATAGAATTTCTTCTTTTTTATTTCCGAAAAAATGTCGGAGATCTTCCACATTCATATGAAGAAGGAAGAGATCATAAGTAACCAAAAGAAGGCGAAAGATGAACAGTCGGGAGGAGGGGGGGGGAATAAAGTATTAATCAACATTTCAAAACGAATGCGCAATCTAACAGTGGGTGTCGCCAAAAAGAGCACATCCTTAAGTACAATGAAGTTCGTGTTTTGATCATCTTGGCTAAAAAAATCGCCATTTTGAATTTAAGGATCCCAATATGGCCATTTCTCTACTATTCATAGTGTACATTGTTTTTCATGATTTCTTTTGAAGGCTTTACTTAAACAAGAACTGAAAATCTGGGAGTGTGAAACAAATGATGCGATCTGTCAAAGCAGCCATCCTCAGTTACCGATGCAAACGAATCATCTGCGACGTCTTGAAGATGAATGGTTTTCACATGTAACATGAGTAACGAAAATTGTCATTTTGATTGCCACTACTCTGTCTTTGCTTTCGCAAGCAAATGCTTCTGGTTCCTAATAATCCGATCAATCAAAATAGGCCATGGACCATGGACTGCTTCAGTGCACTATCCATTGGCTGCGCAACTTTTGTAACTTGAGTCACGAAGGGCACGAGTCACATAGTGATCGTTTTCTTTCTCTACATTGATTTTTTTTTCTACGTGAATAAAATAATGCAATCAAGTGCTACTGAAAGAAAGAAACGAAGGAGAGAAAAGTAGAAGCAAGATGGGAAGTTCAATGAAATTATCATATAATGCAACTAAATAGTTGACCAAAAAAAATAAGCTTCTCGAAACTCTACAATAAAACCCATATTTCGGAATAGATTGACCTCAAAATTTAAAGAAACGTTGCCAGCATGTTCTTCAATATGTGTTGAAGTGTCACGTGTCAAAATTTCCATTCTTGAGTTACAGCTGCTTTTGTTGAAATGAATAAAATGCGGAGTCAAAAGGATTGCTACTGCTATTGCGAGGCTCGAATCCACATTTGAATCTTATTTTTAAAATTCAGTTTCTAGATCATAGTGAACATTTTACAGGATGTCGACAAAATTGCGTTTTTCACTATCTGAAAATGTATTGCTTTTGCATAAATTTCATGAATTCCAATACAAATGTGGATTCATGCTTCACAGCGGCAGTTAACCTGTTAGCCTGTTAACACAAAATGTTGGCAATTTCAACGAAATCTGCCTTAACTAAAGAATAGGAAGTCCCAGACACATGGCATTTTTAAATCCCTGAGGAATTTATTTGGATTCGTTCCATTAAATTTTGAAGTCAATCCGTTCAAAAATATGGATTTTATTGAAAATTTTCGAGCCGCCAATTCTTTTTTGGCTAACCCTGTACATACGAGGTACTACTGCCACAATACTAATTTTTGAGCGTCTGGAGCGAAGTTGGAACTGCTTCGATGACTGTGGTCTTGTTCTCATCATACATTCATCATTCTTCCCTTTTTGCTTCAGCATTTCTTCCTTCATTTCTGCCGTTCAGCAGCGCTATTTTGCATTTTTTACTAACTAACACGCCAAATCAATGTAGAGAGAGAATTTAACATCGTGTGTGACTCAAGACGCTTCTGACTCACGTTGCCAAAGTTGTAGAGCCAAAATTGACCTCTAGACATCCCATCTGGACGAAGCACTACATCCAGGAACTCTCAACGGCTCCCTCCACTGCTGACAGATGGCGCTCAGAATGGGAAAGAGCCAGCCCCAAGAACTCCTACCTGATCACCAACCCGGAGGACCGCGTTCCTGGGTTTACCCTACCTCGACACCTATGGATCAACATCAACCGTTTTCGCTCGCTATGCTGGGCAACGCGCCTGTGTCTGATGTTCACCCCGGAGGCACTGTTGGGTGTGACGACGACACCACGCCAGCTCCTGGGACGGGTATATGACCGGCCAACAGCAGTCCGTGAGGGCCTTCCTGGTGGCCTTACGAAACTGCACAGTGCGGACCCTGAAGCAATCGCCTGGCTTCGTGCCAATTGCTGACCCGTCCTTGTGTTTTTCTGTGTCTCACTTTTTGTGCCCTTTGTATCTGTCTTGCCTTGATTGTGCTGTATTTAGGCCTTCTTGGTGGCCTTACGAAACTGCACAGTGCGGACCCTGAAGCAATCGCCTGGCTTCGTGCCAATTGCTGACCCGTCCTTGTGTTTTTCTGTGTCTCACTTTTTGTGCCCTTTGTATCTGTCTTGCCTTGATTGTGCTATATTTTTCTAGTCCTATATGCATTCGCAATATATATATAGGCCACGTCGAACTCCCATTTAAATTCATTCTTAGCCTGGTATCATCTCTTGTAGATGGTTCTCATGAGCATATTCCCAATGAATTGCCGATGAGTCAATGAGTATCAGAGAGTTTTCTCGACGTCACATGTCTTCTTTGTCATGTCCTTAAATCCTTGGGCGTGTCTTATTCTCCAGCCGCTAGCAGCTGCTGGTGAAAAAGACGCGTTGGCTAGGCACGACCACGTCATTGAATGACGTCACTATTGGGCAAGCAGCTGCCAGCGGAACATAGCGAACTACGAGAACGCTGAGCAACTAAGTCTTAAATTGACTTCATCGGATGCTGGTCGAGGTCTCAGCAGAGCTAGCGGAGCTGCTAGCAAAAAAGACGCGCCCCTTGTCTGTCATGTTCTCCGTAAACCAAGGGAAATTCAGGATAAACTTTGGGAAAACTCTGGATTGATACTCAATCTCATCATTCATCACTCATCTGCTATTCATTGGGAATAAGCTCATGAAAACCATCTGCAAGAGACGATCAGCCTAAAAAATTATATTTAAACGGAAGAAGAGTTTAACACGCTATTGATGACGAGAAAGGATAGCGGTCAAGGTTTTCTCCTCTCCACTACCAGCAGGAGCTCTTGTCCATTCTCTATACCTAACTTCCTTTCAATAATTGCTGATATTACCACCTGCCCGCTGAATTCTGATGAAATTTTTGGAATCAGTTGGAAACATACCTAGTCCTGCCATAAATACTGTTACATGGTTTTTTGTAATAACTCAGTTAATATAAAACATACGCTGTATTCGCTAACAGCATTTATTTCCTGCATAACCAACATTCAAACATTGTTCAAAATGTCCACCCCTGACCTTCACACATGACTTTAAACGATCAGGCCACTCGTGGTTCGCAGTACGCACCACGTCCATTGAGGCATTGGCTGCTGATTTTGCAAGGGTTCGCTTGAGACTTTCAATATTTGGATGTCTTCTGTTCATCAGCTCCAAATCTGCCCACAGTTTGTAGTCCATTGGGTTCAAGTTGGGGCTCCAAGATGGCCAATCTGAGACCTTGATGAATTCGGGAACATTGTTGGTTAGCCACTCCTGCGTTGTCTTAGCTTTGTGAGCAGGTGCAGAGCCTTGCTGGAAGATCCAGTTGCCCCCATTGAACATCGTTTGGCCGAGAGGCTTCACTGTCTTCTCTATGACGTCTTCCTGGTACACCTTGGCCGATGTCTTCACTCCTTGCTCGCAAAAATGCAGCTTGGTGACACCCTCATAACTCACCCCCACCAAACCAAGACGGAAGCAGGATGGTGACCTCTCTCCACCTTATGGATGACTTCTGCAGCTTACCGAGAGTTGTGGGCATACACTTGCGTCATTTTGCCGATTGAAATTTTCTTCAATTGTAAAGATTTTCTCATCAGTAAAGAGGATTTTGCGATGTCTGTTTTGCGCGTACCTCTGCAGCAACACTTTCGATCGTGACCTGATTTCTTTCAGGGATGGAGTCAGCATGTGTCCTGTGCTTCTTCGGTAAGCACCCATCCTTAGGTCTGATTTAATCAACCGAGACATGCTCCTAGTCGAGATGGCCATTTCCCTGGCCATCTCTTTCTGCTTGCGGAGAGGATTTCGCCGAATCCTGTTGCTAACTGCTTTGATGACTCGTGGGGTTCTGGCAGTGCGTGGACGTCCAGTTCTAGGGCGGTCTCGTACTCCCTGAGTATCATTGTAACGTTTGATAGCTCGGTAAACAAACTGCCGACTGATTCCAAGAGGCTGCAAAAGCTTAAAAATTGTTGCAGGTTTCTGACCCCCATCGTGCAGGGCAATCAATGATATGCGATTCTCTTTGTCACCCCACTCCATGTTTACTGCGTGCAACAAAACAGCCAAAATGTTATCAAACAATACGGTGGATAATACACTGCAGGATTACTAGGTTACAATATTCTAGCTTATTTTGCTAGAATGCAAGGAACATGTAAATCTTGTAACAGTATTTATGGCAGAACTAGGTATATGCAAAGTGAAGGTTCACGGAAATAGCTCTAGTGCATATGGAGACATTGGGGTCAAGAGTTGTTGGTCTTTTTTGCCATACCCTGTATCTTTGAATACGATTTAAAAAAACGGGCTGTCAGTTTGGTCCATAATGTATATGAATCGATCCAGTCGCACGTATGTGTGTATTCCCAGTTTAAAATCCCAACTGGAATATTCCAGCAGGACCAAATCTGTAAATTCGGACCATTTCCAGCTGGAAAAGAGTTGGAAAATAGTAGGTACCAGTTGTTTCTTAGCTGGAAATTTCCAACTGGAATGCAGCTTATTTGAATAGCTGTTTCCAGCTGGAAAATTTCCAGTTGGAATCTTATCAAGAGGACCCTACAGTGGAGTGTAGCTAAATTTACAGTTGAAAATAAGCTGTTCCTGTAGATTGACCTCATAAAAATAGTCAGCAAAAAGATTCTCATTCGGCTAGTGATACAGCAATTAGGAAGAAATCTGAAGATGACTACTTTCCAGCTGTTACCCAGTTGGAAAGGGTCCGAAATTTACAGCTGGAGTCCAGCTGGAAATTATAGCTGTTTCCAGCCGGGATTTTAAACTGGGTTTTTTCATTCATTTTCAAATCCCTTGGGATGAACCTCCAACTCGATGAGAAAAATCGAAAGTTGCTGTTTTATCCTGCATGATTTGCATACTATGCAGGTTCTGACGTGGAATAATATCCAGTGCAAATACTGTATATCCATTTTAGAGCTTATTTCACAACCGCAAGTGTTTCTTTGAAGCGCAAAGGAAAAGAAACTCTTTGGTACTTGTTTGGAAACTGGAAAATCGCACTTCTGTACCAGTTTGCCGGGGATGTTCTCGAGATATGAACATTGTCAGTCTACCGCACAATTTACGAAAACTAATATAGGTTTTCTCGACAATGTTCGCCACGAGCCCTTTCAAATTCGGCATCAGTCCTTTCGATTTCGGTAGTGCTCTTTCCGGTACTCGCTCTTCTCATTCAATTTCGGCGAAAGTACTTTCAATTTTGGCACCGTTCCTTTCGATTTCAGCTGCTCCGGAAAGTCTCCCGTTTTGGTGACAGAGCGCAGTGCGCAGAGCATGCATGAAAGACGCGAATTTTCCAGTGTTACGAGTTGGTTTCTGGGAATGGAGAGCATCATGTATGTATCACAGGCTCTGGCCTTCCTCGGAATCACTGAACAGAATTTTCAGCCCTTCGTGAAGGACTGTATGGAAAACCGATCTGCCCGAGGAAACAATCGGCTGTCATCATTTGTAAGGGTTAGTCTATGTACATGGACTAGTTTTCCGTTTCTGACCTATTTTGCTGATAGACCGATTTCCATTTCAGCTATTCAATCATTCCCCCTATAGTGAAAACGAATCCGGATATGAAAACCATTCTACAGGGTGTCCCATAAATCACTATACCATTTTAAAAAATTCACATCTACTAGGCAGTTGGCACAAATAAGAAGTAGCATTAACTGAACGCTAGCAAGACAATTGGAATTACTGTATCTTTGTCAAAAATGGAGGCGTTTTTGAGTTTTGAAAGTGCCTCAAAATGCCCTCCGCCTATGTCAATACATTTGGCACGAGGCTGAGAATATTGCCGGAACTCCCTTTGAACTCTGATAGGACTCTCAAGAACCTCCCCCCAGATGGCAACTTTCCTTCGTTGCTCAAGCGTCAACTGTTGAAGCCTTTTCTCATGACAGCGAAAGCAAATTAGTCAAAATGATTTTTTTTTCAGTTTCTAAAGCCTCTCTGAAATTAGGAGAGGAAAATAAGACATTTAGGAATTTTGTAGAAGCGAATTCAACAAGGTGTACCATAATTCGCCCTAAAGATGTACACCTTTCTAATATGCTTTTGAAGCGATTTCTGCTTGAGTTTGATTCCAAGTCATTATTGCGGGGAAAAATTATAAGGAACTTTCTTTCCTTCAATGCTAACAACAGTGACCTGGTTGTTGCAGTTTGGAAGATATTGCAGTTTGAAATGGTATAGTGACTTATGGGACACCCTGTAGTTGTAAGTGCGTTCTATCCATCAAACTTGAAGAATGGGGAAACCGTGACATATCTGTGGCGCATCATCAAGAACTTCCGAAACGTCAGATTTGAGACTTGTTCCTGCTTTGTAGTAATCTCAATTCCGAATATAGGTCAAGGTGTGGCATGTTTTACCAGTAGAGTACTTACCTTGATACTGTCTTGTTTCACATTTGCTTGAACTACTTCGTGAAACGAAGTGGTTCTAGTGGCTCCACATCATCCGGGTGTCGATCGCAGCGAGTTCCATCTGCATGTTTGCTTCACTACAAAGGAAAATCTCAAGCATTGACATTAATGCTACGTCTTCGCAGTGGCGTGGTCAGGATTTCGCCAATGTGGGGGCTAAGTGGAACGATGGAGGGGCTTCTCCTCGCCCGGGGTGGGGGGCTGAAGCCCCCCCTCCCCCCCACCTCCTTGCTACGTCACGCCCTTCGTTGACTCGGCCGGTCGAAATTGAAGCAGTTAGTCGGAAGCGAGGATATTTCCTGTCGAAATTGAAACGACCGTGACTGAATTTAATTGGACTTTTGGAAAACCGATATTTTATTCACACGACTAGCTTGCTTCAACGGTGATTTAAAGCCCGGATTCTCTGGCAAGAAAGCTACATGCCCAGCATGACAGTCAATCCATTTCGAGGAAATGCTGGAATGTCATTGTGTCATTGCTTGTTTTGAAAGTTCCCGACAAGTGGAATAAAACTGGAGGAACATCTGCGACGCTTTTAAGGCATATATTTTTATTGTGAAAACTTCATGTTTCGCTTGCTTGGACAGCATGGAAACCCCCTAGTCATAAGGAATATCCATGACCAGAAAACAAAGACAGATCACTGCCCCCATCGCGAATCCGAAGTAGAACCTTGCCAGTATCCAGCCGCAGGAAAGATGGCGGTCCCCTGGGAACATCGTGCTGTCCCTATCAGCTACATTCTCTTCTGTTTCGCCTTTATTCTCATCCCCGTAAGACCCATTGAGTTCATAACATGTGCTTTTAGGCCTATAAATATTTAAAACAATTTATTCTATCAATTCAACTCAACTTAGATTTTGGAATATGTAAGGTTTGGAATAAGTAAGTTTCGATCATCGCCATGCGTTCATGGCGATGATCGAAACTTACCTATAGAAACGTCACCTCTAGAAACAAGGGTAGGTGTTTTCTCTTTTTATATGCACTGGAAGCACCTCATGATTCCCAGAAACGCGCATACAACTTCATTTCAAACGTTGCTTTCACATTAAGTTTGAACGGCACCAAGTAGGGGGATGGAGAGTCTAGAATGAGACAAGTGACAAATACTTGCTGTTAATAAAACATTCCGTGGAATTGAAGGAAAATGGAGGGGTTACTAGAAAGTACATCATCTCCTTCATTCTTCATGGCGGTATCCACCTTGCCTTGAATTAATCATTTTATGGGCGTGGGTATGTTGTAGATCATGAGACACCAATCTTTGCTCTTTAACTTAATCCTAAGTCACTGATGGATGTAGGGAGCTGGGGTACAAGCTGTACATGTTCATGCATTTAAACTTCCCCCAAGAGACTAGGTCAGTGGAGTTTCCTCTTCTCTCCTTCATTCTACAGTAGGTGAAATTTAAATTAAAAAGACATTAGAGGTTCTACTTCCATTCCAAACTTACAAGAATGTCATGAAGCATCTATTTTTCCATCTACCATTCTTCAACTGTCTTCTTTCAATTACTGGGATTGCACATGGAACCCTGAAAGAGGCAGCTCTATGTGTGTTTGTGTCCCCATCTCAGACTCTCAAGGGACACTAACTGGGGCTACATCTTAGCCAACCTGTGGTGAAAGCACTTTTTCATTTTTAATTCATAGGCATCCATGTTTTATTTATTTGGGTTGCAGGAATCATACTGATGAAAACTTTTAGCTTTCCATTATAAAGTAATGCTCTCTCACCCATAAACTCTCACAATTCAAGAAACAAAGTTAGGCGTATTGAAAGTGAGTTTTCTTTTCTTTGGATTACCCAGTAGTTCTAAGCTCATAGACCCAATAGGATTAACTTGGTTGTATTTGGTAGCTTCATGCCAGGATGAAAAACTGGATTAAGTACAGGAATATGACTCTTAAGAGGCCAAGATCAGCTATGATTTGGATACCAGCTACTCTATCTACACCTAGTCTTCTGATGCACATAAAATATTATAAAATTGGTATTCTCTTATTTTATTGACCTCCATGGTCTGCCTTACTGGTAAATTGATGGTACCTCATCCAATACTTGGTATTAATCCCCTCATAGTTGTAAAATATGAGACCTGGATGTATGAAAGCAAATGGGAAAAATGTTGCTTCTAACAAGATAACAGAGAATGGGATCTTCTTCCATGGGTTTGCTTGTATTGTGCACTTGCAAGTGTTAAGCTTACTGTACTGCCTCTCAAAAGTATTGTCCTCTGTTTGGAATGAATTCCTACACAAGAGAAAATAACTGACTTGTTAATTTTGTATCATTAGAAGAAAAGGGTGGCCTCAAATGCTAAGTTCTTTTTCTCATCACATTCTCTACTTCTTAGTCAAGATGATTGCACTTTTTTTCAAGCATCATACAAGAAACAATATTTCAGTGTATTCTTTGCTTGGGAGACTGACCAAAGAGCAATAGCATCTATCTTGTTGACGAATTGATCCTTTAGTGGAAAAGAAAAAGACTTTGAGACCCTACTTAGCAAAGTGTCCTAGAGAAATGTGTCATGCATTTTGAGGTGAGTTTTGTTCAAGGGGAACATCCTAGGAAATTGCCAATATGCATGGGTATGTGTATAAACAACCAACAATACTGCAAAATCAATTACAAAGACTTTTCATTATAAGTGTCCATTTTCTCAAATTGAAAGGTTAAGCAAAACTATGTAACAACCATTTTATAGAAGATACCCAAAACTTGCCTTTTATATCAAACTGAACCTGAATGGTATTCTCTGCTGTGCAGAAGATGTATCCTAGCTCAAGGGTGGGACCAAACAGCATTGGCTGGAATGAAAGTAGATGGATTGTGTATCTAATAATGGCAATGTGAAGCTGACTGATTTGTCACAGCATTTCCTGAAGTCATGGGATGTTTACTTCCTTGTATGTCACTAGGTGGAAGGCTATTACTGCACCTTCAATCTCTGCAGGGGTGACCAGTATTGCTGTGGCAACAACATCTGCTGTGACAATGTTTTCAATCTCCTTGACACAGGGTTAGTTTCTTCCTGGATCCAAGTGATTACACCCTAGCATACATCAATCTAGCAATATACCTGAAAGTTTGCTAGATCAATGGTATCCCAATTCAATATATAAAAAAAACTGAGGGCCTCTTCAAGCTGCATGTAGCCCTTCCTTTTCACATTGATTGCTCAAAATTCTCTGATGAAATTGACTATTTCAATATAATTGAAAGACTCTGTCTCCTTGCTTTAAGGATGGGTCAGTGACATTTAGAATAGGTTGTCTTTGTCTTGTAAAAATGGATAAGTTTATCATAAGATAAGATATCAATGGCTCAGGAAAATAAAATAGAGCATGCCCTGTGCACAACTTTACTGCTTTGAAAAGAAGACTGATGAGTTAAAAGTGGATAAGGGTTTTAACCTGTACAGAGAGCATGAAAATATTGAAAGCTACCTGGTAAGATTTAATACAAAAAACCGAATGGGGCAAAAATGCAAAGTGTTTCATGAGGTTGGTTTCCATCAAAAAGAGATTTGATGTAACAAGATTTTTGTCTTTGATAAAAAGGCTTGAATATAATGGTCGTGCCAAGTCAAATATGCTTTCTTGGGGCCATTGCAAAGTGAATGATTGTGACTATCAAAATTTGAGCATGTAGCTTGAACATGAAAGGTAGAATGATGTGTTAACCACTGGAATGTTTTATTGCCAATCTCTATTCTAACTCCTATAATGACAAAAGTAGGTACACTATTCGAAGCTTCCTAAGGTCACTGGTTCCCACCTCACAGTAGGGTGTGAGTGTCATCTGACAGTGAAGCCAAATTTTTTCCAGTCTTACTTGACACAGCAGGTCACATTCTTTTGTGATACTTTGGCAGGGTGGCTGTGCTTGTGTTCCTGTTCATCATCTTGTGTGCAGTCCTGATCCGCATCTTCCTTTTCCAAGGATTCCGCATGTTTACCGATCACATGTCTCAGCGTTTTGTGCCCCTGAGGTCTTCCTTCAATGAAGAAGATACTCATGCCCTCATGGTTTGTCCCAAAATGCTACATTTCTGTTAACAGCCAGGTTACCTGTAATGAAGGTACATTGTGATTATTATTTACCAGGATGACATGGAGGATCCACCTTCAGTCCTGGGATACCAACCAATGAAGGATGATCCCAAGGGCCCACCTCCTCCATATTCAGAGAGCCTGGGACATAAGAGTGATCATTCTGTGTGATGAACTGGATCCCCCTAATGGTTTTTCACCTGTGATGACTTTGTGTGTGATTGAATTGATGTTTCTCCCTCAGACATTGTCCTTCCCTGGTCTCATCTATTTCCTTTGCTTCATTTGTTTCTCCAGTGGATGACACTTAGGCCTAAGATAGACCAGAATTGCTTGGTATCTTGCTGTTGCTCATTCAGTTTGGTGATCGTTTTGTCGCTCATACCTTGGCCAGTTCTACTTTCTATATATGAATGGCATCCTGTGATCCTTATGAATATCACATGAAAGAAGGAAGAGAATATATAAAAGAAAAAGGTTATTTATTTGGAGGAGGAAAGACAAAAGGCTTGACATTTTAAGAAAGTGTAACCTTCTTGAATTAATCTAGTCTCTCATTGGATGACTCAATTTAATTTCTTCCTTCCATTTTTGTATAAAATTATTCTCATTCTGCTAGTAGCAGTTGACTTAGAAAAAAGGAAGTGAGTCCAATTTGGCTGCTTTGGACTAGATACTATCACATGAAATGATCTTGAAGTCTTATTCAGCTCTCCTTTTTCATATTTGTCCATGAATTGAGACAGAAAGGGGATTAGTTTTGTATCATCCCACCCCAGATATAATCCTGATTGTTGGTTGAATGAACTCATCCTTTTTGTACGCTTGGTCTTGGTTTTGAATTCCTGCACATGATCATGATTATCTCCATATAGTGCTTCTGAGAATTTTTACCATATGGTAATGGTAACAGTGTACTCATGCCAATGGTCATCCAGATCACCCTGTCTCTACGATGGTGCAACTTAGCCTTTCCCTCCCAGCTTAAAATTCCAGCAGGAAACAGCTATATTTTCCAGCTGCATCCAGTTGTAAAATCTGACCCATTCCAATGTGGTAACAGCTGGAAAGTAGTCTAATCCAGATTGGTTCTTAGTTGCAATATCACTGGTGGAATGAGAAAGTATTTGTTGGCTATTCTTACCAGAGGTCCATCTACAGAAGCAGCTGACTTTCAGCTGTATTCCAGCAGGAGGGTCCTTTGTATAAAGTTATAGCTGGAAATAGCTATGAAAACCAGCTGCATTCGGTTTGGAAAATTCCAATTGTAAAACAACCTGTGTATATATTTTCTAGCTCTTTCCCAACTGGATGTGGTCCAGTTGGGATTATAAACTGGGCTGTTGACTCTTACCATTACAATTGTTAAAAACCTTTGTATTCATGACCACTGAAGTGGATGTGTGACTACACTGGCTATCATTGATATATATGTCACAGGTTCTGGATTACTTTCGAGAATGCTCTTCCAAGTGCTTGGATAAGGGTATTCTCATCTTGTCATCAGATGGGAGAGTTCGCGACTCGAGTTGAAAAGGTTATCACAGTAGACAGAGTGTTTTTCTTCTATGTCCATGAGAATGTTTCCCGAGCTATTGAAGACCCTTCTTGGTCTCTTGAGGAGAGGGCTGGACACAAACTTCAGACCATGCATTTCCCCAGCACAAATGGTGGCAGTGATTCCAAGGTGGATGAATACGAGGAGTGTTTGAAAAGTAATGCCTGTTTAATTATAACTAGGGCTGTCACGATAGCAGAATTCAAAACATCGATGCATCGACCTGATACCCCGACCCCGGTGCATCGATTCACTATCGATGCACCGGGGAGGGGAGGTTGCGCCGGAGGATTCAATATTTTCTCGCCGCGATCGGGCGGAGGTTTGTCTTCCATCGTTTTACTTGCCTCGATCGGAGCGCGGACCTCTATCCGTCTTCCATAATCTCACGCTTGTGATCGGGGGGTGCGGGGGGGATGTGTGACCTTTGCAACGAGTAATGAAACTTACCATGCCTCCAACTATCGAAGATGACATTGCCGAAACATCGGTACAGCCATAGAATACGCAACGTCCATGTAAAAATTTCACTTTGAGTTCACCTTAAGTAAAGAGATAAAATTCCCCAGGGCAAGTTAACAATTGAGGAAGTTAAGCCTGCATACTAAAGAGAAATACAGAAAGGGGATTAACAAATGTACGTTTCGAAATCAAGGGGTATAAGAACAGTCCACTTTCACAGCATGCACCTCATGAGATCGAGCTGAAACAGAAGAGAAAAAATATATTCTCTGTCCTCCCTCCCTCTCCTTTCCCACTTCCTGTTTCCGAACCGACATGTTTTTTTTTTTTTCCTTCCCGTCTTTCACATAGTCCCATTTCCAGAATTTGATCGTGATAAGAAAATGCAAGCCCATGTGGGTCACGCCACCTCTTCCTTTCCCCGCCCGGACGGACTGTATTGTACTCGCCTCAATCAAATGGGACACTTCCCCTTTAAAATCTTTTGCCGATTCATCGCAATGGTCGAAAAAAACGACCATCGCGACCCCAACCATCGATAGAGGTATCGATCTATCGTGACAGCCCTAGTTATAACTGCCCTATAAGTTGGGTTATTTTAATGGTATTTGGTATATATTTTCTCCCAGCATTCCTTCATACGCATCTGCTATAATTATTTAGGAGACTAGAAATGAGTGCGACAATTGACACTATATTTCTTATTAAGGGGGATTAAGGGGGGGGGGGGGGGGACGGACCAAGAATTCACTTGCCCCTGGCCTCGCAACTTTTTGATCCGGCCCTGCGTTTCACTAGTGACGGATCCAGGAGAGGGGGAGGGGGGCCGACTACCCCTACTCTGAACATGTTCGCAGTCTATTTTTTTTATTATATAGAAAGCACATACACGAATGTTAATTAGCTCCTGTGAAATGGATATTCAGGATTTTTACTCCAGACGAAAAATGAATAAGGACGGAGGGTGGTGGTAGATGAGGGGGGAGGGGGGTGGGGTAGGCTGGAAACTAGGAAACAGGCCCCCCCACCCTATGGAAAATTTCTGTATCGTATCCGCCACTGCCTTCCACCCTGACTTCAGCTACCGACGACGATTTATACCTTTTTCAGGTGATTCTCAGGCCTTCCTGAAATGACGCTAATCCCCCAAAGGATTCGCTGGGGTGATGGAAATAAGGAGAGCAGGCGGGCCAGCCGATGAGCTGAGGGAGAGCAGAACAGCTCCAACTGTCGACTTTCTGGCCTGTCTTGGAGCTTCTGTTTTCTGTTGTTTTCTTCTTTTGTCTGGCGTCAGTTATCACAAGCAGTTTCGATTCTATTCTTGATTCATTCACGATGGTGCAACTGCGAGAAAGAGGTGTGAAGCTCATTGCTCATTAATGCAAGACTGAATGGAAAAATTTAGGTTTGTCGGCTCGTCAGGTTAAGGCTCGTCCCTTCTCATGGAACTTTGCATCACCAGACACTGGAGTCAGGTCTCACACGAGTTGCGTTTGCTGGATTCTTGGATGAACTTAGTGCCATCATCGGACCAAACAATGAATTCATTTTCGTGTTGGGCAATGTTCAAGTGCACATTCCTCGATACGCAACCCACTCCATTCATTCCCCCCCTGCAGTCCCTGGTTAAATTCCACCGAATTCACGAGTTCTCGCCCTTCAAAGTAGAAGAGACGGATCGGTGCGTTGCAAGCCCCAGTTGCTAACCCTCAGTTGGCAGCCGTAGCAGGGATGACTCTTATGAGACATCGATGCCAAATGAAAAACATCTGTGATGACTCAATTCGCAATGTGAATACGGATGTCACATGCAGACAAGCATTCTTTTCAATACGTCAATACGGCGTCGGCCGGAAATCCAATTCATGAATGAAGGCATTTCGCTTTCAGGTCTTCTGCCGTCTGGATTTTTACTTATCCTCGGGTTATGACTTGGCCTCGTAGTCTCTCTCGGTTTCTGTCTAGACTATAGGTGAAACGGGGACACAACTCGCTTACACTCGCTCCTCCTCGTCCTGTTCTCCATTCCTTCATGAACCCCCGCGTGCTTCTTCCGGCATGCAGGTTGCTTGAATGGCAGGTATGCCTGAGAATCACCTAGAAAAGGTATACAGGGTGTCCACGAAGTCCTTGATAAAACAGTAAAAATTGTAATACCTCAAAAAGTGTGATACATATGACAATCCTTTTTTTTATTATCAGAAAGAGTAACTCAAAGAATTTCTACCAGTTAACGCACAACTTCGACGTGTGCACCATTAGCGTGCACCAAGAGAAACGCTTGCTGAATCCGAGCCACCTTTTTATCTGACACTGAAGGCTGTCCTGCACGCTTCCCGTCCAAAACTGTGCCGGTTTCCAAAAATTTGTCGCTAGTTTTTTTTCTTGAGTTCACAGTACACTTTCTGGTACACTCGACGGTAATTACGCTGCACGGTAACACGAGACTTCGATTTCGCAAACCAGTAAACACATTGGGCTTTTTCTTGTGGATTCACCATTTTCTGTCAAGCGCTGTTTTACCCTCCCAAAAATGAAGCAAAAGAAAAGAATGAATTAAACACAAACTCTTCGAGGCGTTCTATCTTATGCAAAAAACGGATTGTCGTATCTATCATAATTTTTTATTTATTCAAATTCGTAATGTATCAAGGACTTCGTGGACACCCTGTATATGCTGCCGCAGAAAACTAGCAAAAAAATATATGACTCCCACATAACTCAATAGTAAGAAATTGGACAGCGGGCCCTGTTTCATTCCTTGCACCAGTGCTCATGCCAACCACGCTACGCCACTGCTCCTGAATGAGATAAAGAAAAGTTATAACGTAGGTGTGTATAGGAATGTTGGGAGAAAATATATACCAAATATCATTAAAATAGCCCTACTTATAAGACACTTAACTAAACGGGCATTACTTTTCAAACACCCCTCGTACATACTCAGTACAAGTATTCCATATATCTCAAATAATAATAAATCATGCAGCAATCTCTTAAATGAGAGCATGAGTCAGGCTTATGCACTCAAAGAAGATGCTTCTCGACTTAAAAAATTAAAATTAAAATCCATGGATAGCAATGATGGAAAATAATCAAGAATACGAATGACATCGAGACCTCTCTTGAAGATTTATTTAATATATTGAGGTATCTCGCTCATGGGGATTCAATGGTGATGATTGGCATGATATCTACTGCGCAAGTCATTCCACCAAAAGAGCCGCCAAAATATTATCTCAGGACTCCATAACTTGCAATCAATAGATACGCAGCTCGAACGCACTGCTTGAATGCGACAGAAACCGACGACTCCGATTCCGTTGCGAAGCGTACTGTGACCGAATGCGAAGGCCCCACGCAGCTCCGATGCGATCGATTGCAACGAACTGCGACCGTCGCAGTGGTCACAACGCGGCTCCACGCAGTGTGCATGGGCCCAAAGGAGGGGGGAACAACGATGTGGCGACTGTCAGAGTCTACTAACTAATGTCTAGAGATGGAGTGTAGAATGTCCTAGTCTAAGGCTTCACCCTGTGCATTTCTTCCCCCACTGAAGAGATGAAGAGAGAGAGAGAGAAAAAAAAAAAAACGTTCTCCTTTTTTCAGCGTTTCCATTCATCTCCGCTCCAGATGGAGGCCAGACGAGGACATACACAAAGCAGACCAGAGTTTTTTTTTGCGAATGTGTCATCGGCGCACGTGTCTCCTTTGCTTTCCTTTCTCTGCACTCCTTCTTTATCGCCAAATCCTTGGGAAAGGATGGAATGGGGCTACGACCAGAAAAAGTGCTGGTGACCAGATGGGGGAAGAAGAAAATGAAGCAAAAAAAAAAAAAAAGAGAGAGAGAGAGAGGGGTATGACGCTTGCCTGCCAAGACAAGACTTCGTCCCTCATGTCTTCCCACCTAATTTTCCCCCCTTTTGTCCTCTCCGACACAAAGGCGACTCCTGAGGTATCAGCCTATTTCGACTGGGATCGTCTCCTTCGCACTGCCGATGCATTGATTCCATCCAAAAGATGCCATCCTTGAAATGGACGCATCGATGCGTCCATCGATCCAGCCCCAGAAAGCATATCCTGTTCGGGTAGTTAGAATTATCGGGCACCGAAACTAAAAGTTCATTATTCAACTACTTCTAGAAAAATCTTTATCGAATCAAATAACCGTAGATATTGATACTCATCAAATAGCCAAACATATCGGAAGGGGAAGATTGGCTAGGGGGCTTGTTTGCTTCGGGGATTTCATTCATGGAGGCAGTGGCCCAACGTCGGAATGGGGGCCAGTGAGCACGTACCTTTAGGCGAATGTTTTAAAAAATTCCAGTGGCTGGTGGGTGGAAACTTATCCACTTACCGCATGGAAAATAGTTGGAACTTATTTCAGAGGAATCAATAAGTGATTTGCGTCCAGGGCAAGGAGTTCCTATGGCAAGCCCCCGCCCCCCCACCCCAAACCAACAACTGGTCGCAATTCGTCCTATTTCATCTTTTCATGTTGAGGTTAGGAAACTTATGTTATTTACCAGCGTCACTGGAGTATTTTATGAAAGCACTCACGGTCTAGGTCGAATGAAAGTATGAAGGTGGATCAAAAAGTAACGACCGATGATTTTCTTCTTGCTACCTGTTTTCATGCAGTACCAATACTGTACATTTACAATACTGTACCAATACTGTACATTACAGTACATTTCTCAATACTGTCCTCTCTCTTAATGGTAACACCTACCCTGCAAAGCATTTTGTTGTGGATAGAACGTTTGGGGGAAAAAAAAATTATTTCTTTTTGATCCAACCTTGCAAAAAGAAAATATTTAATAATAAAAAATCTTGGAAGCGAATGAGAGTCGTGCCTGTTCCGCCTAGGACTCCACTTTCATGAAATAGCCCTGGTCCCAGTCAGACTGGGGTCAGGACTATTTCGGTTGGCTTGGTCGTCTCTGGTAAGCTCTTTTCCCGGCAGCTTTGTATGTTATGCGCAGACACCCGTGAATCAGTGCTAAACATAATTAATCGCGTTCTTCCCCAACCAGTCCTATTTTTTTTCCCGTCTTTCATTTTTTTTTCGGGCCATTAGGAACTGCGCCTCATTAGTGACGGAAATGTTACTGATGACCGGAAGGTCGAGTGTAATTCCTCTCAGGAATGCACGCCGGGCAGGAACCTGCCAGCACATAATTTATTTGGGATCGTGCCTGTCGATCATTTAAGGATGATAATGTGCCTTCCACATAACTCGCAAACGACGATCCAATTACTACAGTGCAGGTGGTGTGCTCATGGGGCTTCTTCCATTGGACGGCTTCAAGTTCTAGTCTACCTAGGCTGAAGCAAATTCAGTCTTAGACGTACAACTTTTATTTTTGCATTCATAACAGAGATGAGTTTAATGCTAATTATTGGTTCAGCCTGGAACAGCCTTTCTGAATCACATTCCAATCTGTTTTGGATAGGTTTAAGAAAACATTGTGAAGTTCCGAATGGACTGCTGTTTAGAATGAATGGAATTTAATTGAATGGATTTTAAACAATCCAAAGAAGCTCATAGGGAGTCATTAAAAACGTTGGCGGAAAAGGCGGCCATAGCCGTCATTTTTGAAGGCCTTCTGAGGGACAAAACAGCAATAGTCGTCCAAGTATAATATTGTCTAATACTATATCAGTGGGAACACGTCTGGGACGTAACTGAGTTGTCTTCCTCACATGTTTCCTCACATGTCCTACGGCCCTGTCTCATTCTTCTTCCTGCTGGGGAACGGATTCGATAATAGGAGATCCATGCATAGCTCTGCCTCAAATGGGGCTCGGGAATCCCAGCGATTTTCTTTTTCCGAGCCAGGGATACCCTAATGCTGTTATTTTTTTGCCATAATTGTCAAAAGTGGCAGTCTACTTTGCATAACGAAGCATCTTCAAAGACCATATCATTCACGATGCTTGCAACTAAACAGCTGGACTATTTCCGAGGTTATCATGAAAAAGATGAAAAGTGATTCCGTTTCGCCTGCGATCTAAATACAGCTTCTTCTTCAACAGTTCCATTGTGATCTGCTTCAAGAAAAAGATCACGCAAACTTAACCTCTTGAGTTAATACGCATTTGGAAACTTAGAAGAGTCAGGTTTTGACATTAAGGCATTATTTAATTTATATATTTGAAATATTTTACCTATACCTTTTGCGCATTTTCCAGATTTGGCTTTTTTTTGGTTCTTAGTATGCCAAGAATAGAAAAGATCCAGCAGCACTCCATGTATCCATATCGCTAGAGTTCTCTGGCAATGCTTGTTTCTCTCAATATTTTCCAAGTGGGATGTTGCATTAGCTATATATGGTTAGAAAAGAGGAAATTGAGACTTTAAAAAATTTGCTATATATGCTCTCTTGGAGCACCGGTAACCTAGTGGTCATACACCGATAAAATACTAGTAATCAGTGGCGGCTCGTCAGGGTAGGCAGGGTAGGCAGTGCCTACCCAGTTTACAATCAGAGTTCTCAAATTAATATTTGATAATTAATTCTTCGATTAACACAGCTGGAAATATTTTTTTTCCATTGCGAGGTAAAAGCAAATCGAGTTTATGCGTCCAGAGTAGGCACGGCGCTGCCTGCCTACGCTGGCTAGGCTCAAATTCCCTCGAGCCCAATGCAGGAACGTGAAGAGGGAGAAATGGAAGAGAACCACAACACTGGAATGAGTGAGGGTAGGCTTGCCTACGGTGCGCAGTTACTCCTTGCGCAGAAAGGAAGGTTGAGAATCGCTTGCTCACGCCCTCTGCTCAGAAGCACGTGCTTGTAGAAGCCTCTGTGGTTGTCACACCTGATCAGACCTATTCTACAGTATTATGCAGACTGAATAAGGAATCATTTCGAACAGGCTTCTGTCAGTCTCAGTTCCCAAAGTCTAACAAATACTGGGTGAACGCAAGTTGCGTAGACAGGAGATGTGAGAGGGAAGTTTGTATGGGACATGTGGGCGGGGCCTGTCTTTGACCCCAAAAACATGGCGTCAAAAAGCCCCACTCTCGCACCTACGACTATCCAGTCTAGTTATACGCAGTATATACATGTCTATGGTCTCAGTTCCCTATTCCTACTCCCCATTCGTTGCTCTACCTGGAAGAGGCACTGTTCCCAAGTGATATGTGTTTTTAGACTGACAGTGCATCGCATCCCTGAGGTGTCTTCCAATGATATAGTTGCATTCATTGAAGGTTTAAATCTTCGTCACGTTTCCTTTTAGATGCAAGTAATTTCCTTGATGGATAATTCTGATTATGTTAGAATTGGATTTACAATTTTTGAATGCAAAAATCCTAAACCAAGCCAAGGGGTGGGGTGACGCTCAGAAGAGACTCGAGAGTGGTGGGTGGGGGTGGGGATGCTGAGCGAGGTTGAGGGAGGAGCGAATGTGCCTGCTGCTATCATAAGAGGACGCTCCATTGATCAATAGGGATAGAAATGGGGATCATATGGGTGCAAAGGAATCATTGGGGGGGGTGACCGCCCCCCCTCCCACTTTTTTTTTTGCACCACTGCTGCCTACCCAATTTTTTTTACCCACGAGCCGCCACTGGTGTGTGTATTAAATTTTGCGTTACACAGGGAAAGACTGCTTCCGAGACCCATGCCATGCTAAACACAGCATTCGGCAATGACGCCTTAAGTCGGACAACCACTTTTGAGTGGCACAAGCACAACCGAACCTCGACGGAGGACCGGGACGATGCAAGGGCGGGACGACCTTCCACATCAAGAACTGATGAGACTGTTGCTCGTGTTCGTGAAATGATTCGAGGGAACCGTAGGCTGACGTTAAGGGAGGTCGTAGACGAAATGGACATTTCGATAGGATCATGCCACATGATACTCACAGAGAATTTGGGGATGCGTCGTGTGTCAGCCAAGTTGGTGCCGCGCCTCTTGACTGCCGAGCAGAAAGAGCAACGTGTGTTTGTCCCAAGACCTCCTTCAACCCGCCAATGTTGATGAAGATTTTCTCAAAAACGTCGTTACGGGTGACGAGACGTGAGTTGACGAGACGGGTATGACGTTGAAACGAAACAGCAATCTTCGCAATGGAAGTGCGCGACGTCCGAGACCGAAAAAAGCACGGTAAGTCCGATCGAATGTGAAGGCAATACCGATCGTTTTTCTCGATTGCCACGGAATCGTTCATTACAAATTCGACCCTAGAGGTCAAACAGTTAACCAACAGTTTTATTTGGAAATACTGAAGCGCGTGCGAGAAGCAGAAAGGAGAAAACGGCCTGAAAGTTGGAAAGCAGGTACGTGGCTGTTGCTCCATGACAATGCGCCCGCGCACACAGCGTTGTCAATTCAGCAGTACCTGGCGAAGCACAACGTCGCAGTCGTCCCCCAGCCCCCGTACTCTCCAGATCTGTCCCTGGCAGACTTTTTCTTTTCCCCAAACTTAAAATTGAATTGAAAGGTCGAAGATTTCAAAGCGAAGAAGAAATAATTCAAAATGCGACGAACGAGCTGAAGGCGTTCCTGAATGCGGCCTACCACGAATGCTTCCAAAAGTGGAAATGTCGTTGGGAGCGATGTATAGCTGCACAAGGAGACTACTTTGAAGAGGACATCAATTAGATCGTAAGTGTTACCAGAAAGTTTTTATGGGATCAGTCCGGGAACTTTTTAAACACACCTTGTATATACAAACTCTCCACGATCTCAGCACTCGTGCCTAGGGATGGTGGAGGCGTGTGAGAGAAGGAGCGTGAATGCACGTGAAGGGGCGTGAAACCCTCCTCGATTTCGGCACCAGCCTCTCATGCTTGCAAGAGGCGAGTGTCGGGAGCGAAAAACGCGCTTTAGCAACCCTAATCTCCCGGGGCACCTTGGTCCATGCTTCTTCCACATGGCGGCGTTTTTTACTTCGTACCGGCAGGCGCGCTTCTCCTCCGAGTTTTTGAATGACTAAGAATAAACTAAAAATTGAAAACTTTCATTCAAGTTGCATGACATGTGGCACTATTAAAGGGGTGGATGGAATTCAGTAAAATATCGCTGTAATACTTTTCCTGCATACTTGACACTTGCCTAAATCCTACGAGTGACCCAAACCGTTGACCTGCTCATAGGCCACTCCTCCAGAGGCTAGGTGCCGTCTACAGGGTGAGTCGAAGTCCTCCCCACCTTTTGAACGCTAACTTGCGAATGACGATTCGGAATTACACTAAGTTCGCACCGTTCAAAGGACAAGGTAGTGCTCTATCCAGAGATGAGAGCTCATATTTTTTCAATCATATCCTCTTTGCTGAGACAGAAGTTAATTTCTTCTTTTTTTTCCGGGGAAAAAAGTGCTTGGACACTGTCCAATTGATTCCAATCGAAAATCTTTGAAGGAAATACGAAGCAACGACGGACTATCGATAGGCGATGATCATTACATTTTGGGGGTCGATGAATCGGACTTCGAGGCCTATCAAGTTAAATGGCCTATACGAAGTTTTGTTTATGCAGAGAAGCCGCACAATTTTGAAGACTCGAAAACTGCGATCAATCATAAGTTGAATTAAACTTCGAGGGACATGATTGCGTTCATTACGCAACGTGCTCGTCGGTGTTGAACTTAACTGGCGGCAATCAGTTGATTGAATTTTTTTTTTTTACATCAAAGTGACTCTCTTGTTTAAAATGAAATTAACCTTCCCAGGCCTGTATGAGATAGTTTTGATATCCCAGTCAACATTTTCCGTTATATCTCTGTGAAGCTTTTTTTCTCGCGTTCCATCTCCATCTCAATAGTTCCTCAGATACATAGCAAAGTTCATAATTAGTCATTATCAAGAAAAGAGATACGTACATGCATTACGGAACCTTTCGCTTCCCTAGTCTCTCAAATAATCGGGGGCAGTTCGAATATCCCGCTCCAGAAGGTGCTGAATGGCGTGGGCCTGGGAGGGTTAAGAGCATATCATAGAGAATTTTATTGATTTTCGAATGAATTAAACCGGATTGTAATTTGATGATCCAGTCACGAGTTATCCTAGTTAAAAAAGCGGGCACGACTTTCGACTCACCCTGTATAATGAATGACCCAAGGGACACCTATCAGAATCTCTTACCGTTTTTCCGTAGGTGATACTGCGGCACCCCTGATCAAGAGATGTATTATTGCGCATCTCATCCCAACAACAGGAGGAACTGAACATGAAAGAAAAATATCACGCTGCTACATAATTCCGACATGCCAAGGAAAGCTCGGAGACGTCCAAAAGGTAATTTGTGGTTACATGATATGATACATCGAATATAGCTCCTTTTTTATCCTCCAGATTTCGAAAAAATTCGCCGTCTTTATCGATGATCCTAGAAATGGGAAAATATCCCAACAAAAGGTAAATTATGCCTTAGTTGTTAGAAAGTAGGTGGCTTCCCTATGAGCGCGTCATGCAAGTCATGTTAAGCAGCCCACGGCCATTCATTCCTCTGGATATGCTACAGAAATAAATGAATAGGAGAGGCCTAGGTGAGCTTTTACAAAAGTGGGTATATCGCCAAATTATCCAACCGTACCAGGCTAAAGTTTATTTGTCCGCAAGTTGGGAGACCAGTGTTGATTGTGTAGAACTTCAAGAGAGAGGGGGAGAGAGAGAGAGGACGGTGAATTATCAGGCGCCTTTCACGCACCTTCACGCACCTTCACACTTTCGCTCTCACGCGTCTTCACCTGCCTTACAAGTGAGTACCGAGATCGAGGAGGGTTTGTAAATATGCTTCCGGGAGAAATGTTAGACAGGGTAATCGATAACGTCAGTGTCCGGGTCGCAGCAATGATCCGGCGGTGAGGTGCCTGGATCGAAAATGCGATAAGACATTGAAATTGGGTGTGCAATATGTTACACATGTTCATGTCGTTTTATGAAATTAAATTTTTTTTAAATATTACAATGAAATAGTTATTGTAATATCTTGAAAACTATAATTTTCAAGGATATTCAAAACGGGGGACTTTTTTTGGGACACCCTGTGTATACCTAGGTATATACTTTTTTTCTCCCCAGAAATCTGCACCTATTCTCGGGGTATACACGGAAGCCCACTGACCATAAGAAACACAGGGTATGGATTGTACAGCAACATGACGATGCACCCCCCCCGATGCCCGTGGAGGCAGAAGGAGATGATCAGCAGCCCCAGCGTGATCAGGTGATGGACGAATTGCACCCAGAAGTTCCAGCGCTTTGGTTCGATGCACTCGGACACCAACAGGTAGACATAGAAGCCCATCTCCACCAGGTAATACCACCGGATGTCCTTCGGCATGTCCTCGAATGGAAACATTGGCAGTTATGAAGGAAATACGATTTTTGTATTTAACTTGGCGACCTCTTATAAACAAGATGAAAACCCAGACGAAAGTCGTAAATTCCAATCAAAGAAATTCCAAGCAGAATCCACCTCTCCACCCCCTCCCCTTCCCCAGACCTCCTCCTTACAACCACCCCAAAACCCAGAAAACTCACATCAAAGGGAAAGTTGAGGAAGAGGAGCCTGTTCTCATACAGCCATTCCTTCCCCCGCAGCACACAGAGCCCATACAGGACGAAGCCGGCGTAGAAGACGCCTCTCGCGCTGCCATCGGAAAAGCCGATCAGTCGATCGGGACGAGGAAGATCGCGGATCCATGGGATTCTACGAACCTGAAAAAGCTGAATTTCGAGAGCGTATCTGGGATTCCCCACCGGATGAAATCGTGAATTTTTGTCCATTTCAAGACGCCGTTGCCATGGAAACCTAGATTTTCTGGATGATCCGCCACTTCACGACGCAGGCCAGCCACAATCCCAATCGGGTCGAACACGAACCTTCAAGGGAAGAGAACGAGGCAAAAATTTAATCGGGAGATCAAAATGTAAAAAAAAAAAAATCTGCTCATTTTCAAAAAAGTATTTTGCAGATTTTTCCATAATGGATATGAGAACGCAGAGGTATTGCCTTTAAGAGCATTTCGCTCTCTTAGGAAAATTTTTGCTGTGAAATAAAAATTGCTCATTCGTTCTGTTGCCATTCTCGCTGAAGCTCCGAAGACCGGTTCTGCAACAAGGAGAAAAATTGATTCCAACTTACAAGGTTAGATCAGGACGAAATGACGCAAAGACAGGCCAAAAACTCTCTTGTGAGAGATGATTCCTTGGGTAAGGGGAGGGCACTTTTGTGCCCATTGAGAAATGCGACAACCCAATACTTCCATCTAGTGGCTTAGAGGAAAACTTCAAACGGAACCCTATAGGCCCTTAGGGTTCCGTATAAGCCCTATAGGAAACCCTATAGGTCCTATAGGTCCTATAGAGAATCCTATAGGTCCTATAGGGAACCCTACAGGTTTTATAGGGAACACTACGGGTCCTATAGGGAACCTATAGGCCTTATGGGGAACCCTATTGGTTCTATAGGGAACCCTATAGGTTCAATAGGGGACTCTATAGGGTCTATAGGGAACTCTATAGGTCCCAAACTGAACTCTATGGGGCATATAGGATCCTATAGGATTCCTTTAGGTTCCTATAGGATTCCTACAGGATTCCTATATATTCCTATAGGATTCCTATACATTCCTATAGGATTCCTATATATTCCCAAAGGAATGAATAGGAATCCTATAAGACATTTTCGTAAGGGAAGAGACGACTAATAAACGCTGTCAGAATAATAAAATTATAGTCGCCCAACATACTCGTCCCTCATGCTGGGTGACATTAAAAGAATTGACACCCAAGTGACAATTGATGAGAACGACCAGTAGCGGCTCTTGGGTAAAAAAAATTGGGTAGGCAGCAGTGGTGCCAAAAAACAGAGGGGTGGGAGGTGCAGTCACCTCCCAATGATTTCTTTGCACCCATATGATCCCCATTTCTATCCATATTGACCAATGGAGAGTCCTCTTATGGTAGTAGCAGGCACATTCGCTCCTCTCTCAACCTCGCTCAGCATCCCCACCCCCATCCATCACTCTCCATTCTCTTCTGAGGGTCACCTCCCCCCCTCACCCCTTGACTACAGGCTTGACATAAGTTTAGGATTTTTGCATTCAAAAATTGTAAATCCAATTCTAACATAATCAGAACTATCCATCAAGGAAATTACTTGCATCAAAAAGGAAACGTGACGTATATTTAAACCTTCAATAAATGAAACTATATCATTGGAAGACACCTCAGGGATGCGATGCACTGTCAGTCTAAAAACACATATCACTTGGAAACAGTGCCTCTTCCAGGTAGAGCAACGAATGGGGAGTAGGAATAGGGAACTGAGACTGACAGAAGCCTGTTCGGAATGATTCCTTATTCTGTCTGCATAATACTGTAGAATAGGTTTGATCAGGTGTGACAACCACAGAGGCTTCTACAAGCGCATGCTTCTGAGCAGAGGGCGTGAGCAAGCGATTCTCAACCTTCCTTCCTGCGCAAGGAGTAACTGCGCACCGTAGGCAAGTCTACCCTCACTCATTCTAGTATTGTGGTTCTCTTCCTTTTCCCTCTCTTTTCGTTTCTGCATTGGACTCGTAGGAATTTGAGCCTAGCCCGCGTAGGCAGGCAGCGACGTGCCTACTCTGGACGCATAATTTCGTTTTGCTTTTACCTTCCAATGGAAAAAAGTATTTCCAGCTGCGCTAATCGAAGAATTGATTAGCAAGTATTAATTTGAGAACTCTGATTTTAAATTGGGTAGGCACTGCCTACCCTGCCAACCTGCTGCCAACCCTGACGAACCGCTACTGAAAACAACTTCCTTTTCTCTTCGACCCCCATCCGTCTTCCTATATATTGTACCAAACCAGCTTGATTCTGACCCCATTGGCTAGGAAGGGAGAATCTCTCACACGGATGTGATGAGCAGAGGATGAGCATTCCCCCTCGAGGAATTCGTGTCTGGAGAGAGGAGGAAAGGAATGAGAAACAGGAAGAAACCAGACGGTGAAGGAAGACTGGCGCTGCCCCCTCTTACCTTCGCCCTTGACCCGAGAGCGTGCAAGTCTGAGGGGTGGGGAGACTTTCTCTGACATGAAAAGCTGAGACCCTAGTTCTTTCTTCAGGGAGGGTACTGCGCCGCCTTAAATATTCGAAATGTCAAGCGTTTAAAAGCAGTTCAAAATATGCTTTCCTGGAATGTTCATCAAGGACGTGATTTGAATGTTTCGAAATAGCACCGAAATGTTCAAAATATTGCAATTTCTCTTATAGGATTCACCCAACTGGCAATTAACACCTTAGGAACAATCTCTTCATAATTTAAATGATCAAATCCAGCACAGCCCTGCTCCCACGCAGGGGCCATCATGCAGCTGAGCCTGTCTAAGACTCATCGGGAGTAATACCTTCCTTCGTGGAGGAGGTTAGAATTCCTAATCATTCTTCGCATCTCCTTGTCAGATCTCAACTTCCTTCACGGAGGACTCCCTCTATAATTCCTTCCTGTTTCGGAGTTTCGTGTAGGATAAGATCCATTTTGTGGAATCTGCCATCTCATCCGAAAATATCTAAAGAAGAGATATATTCGGATAAGACGCAGATACATCCGTCCTGGGTTCCCCTTCACACGATGACATGCACGGACAATCTCTTTCAGCAAATAACCAATGTAGGAATGTGAAAACCAATTTCCAGCAGTATTACCTTCCTTCAACCTCAAACCTCACCCCCCCCCCCCCACCACCTTCCCTACGGAACTCACTAGCGATAGGCCTAGGCCTACCTTTTTTCGTTCAAAAGAAACTCAACCCTAGGCCTACGGACCAACTAGGCCTATAAGGATTAATCCCTGGTCTTCGAGACACTTCGTTGAGGACATGTAACGTTAAGCCAATCGTAGGCCTATTCAGTCTCTCATACCACATTTCACAGAGAACTAGTAACGTTAGACCAGATGTAGGTTTTTTTTTTTTAAACGAGTTTCGAGTCATTTTGGTGTGGTCGGGGAACATTATGCCTATCCAGAGTTCTTCGAATCGTCTCGACTCCTGAGAAGGTGCCTTTAGAAAGCATGACATGGAAGCTGACTACCATCATGTTAATTTAGGGATTCCGAATGAGATATCTCCGTATTCCACCAAATCGACCGGCTACTGCAAAACACTGCTTCAATATCAGCTCATCCCATGAATTCAGCTCATTAATGTCTCCTACATTAAAAAGAGAAGATCCAGACAACGATACTAAGGCCGATGAAGTCATGAATCTGCGATAACTAAGGCACGATATCCGGCAACACTGGAGGACGGGACTGGACCCATCGTGCTAAGCCTAAATTAACGGCATATAATTTCATTTTTCATGGCGAAATGGTGCTCTGAAACCAAACAAATTAGACTTTTTGTCACCTCCAAGACAATATCTTTCGTTTGGTTGGTCTCATTCCTCCAAAATCTTCCCAGGAGCGGCTACCCATGGGGGAGAAAAAAAAAAACCGGAACGACCTTCACATGTCCCCAAAGCGAGATTCAGTGAGATGGAGCTTCAAATTTGCTGGAGTGATTCTGTGTTGAGAGAGGAAGAAGTATGCCAAATTTCATTGACGTCTGCTCTCAGAGAGGAATACGAGATGGTTGAATTTTGTCGCTGGGAGGGGTTGAAGAAAGGTAATGGGCATTACTGTACCCATCGATGAAGTTGTCCTACTAGTTTAAATTATCTTCCCGCAATCCTTCGAGCCAGAGTTTTCTGGAGACCCATTGGAATGGGTAACCTCTTTAGAAAAATGTGCTGAAGAATTCAAATGTGTTACCCTGTGATATCTATTGGGAAAGATCAGTTACAAGGCGAAAACTATTTGAGACTAATTTCAACTGTAACGGGTATTGCCTCCATATAACGGCTAATATGGCGCCATCTCGTCTCAGTTGTGCCTTTTGTTTGTTCGAGCCACTGTCAGATGGCTGGCATGAAAGAAAACATCTCTTTACCGTTTAACAATTGTCCTTCAGAAAATCACGATGAGTAGGATTTTGGACACAAAAAGTCGCATTGACTTAGCGCTCAAACCATTTCTTGCTTCGATCTGCCAATATGAGTATAAATGTATTAAAATTGAGAAGGAACAAAACTTCAAGTACGTGTTTCTAATCAAACTATTCATATTCAAATGCAAATCTGATTAGTATGTCATGTCTCAGTTCTGTATGGCACTCCGTGAAAATAATGCTCATGTTTAAAATGCCCAAAATGCAAGTCTTTGCCTTGAATGGGTGTCCCATATGAATACTCATATATATGTCGCATGCAAGTTGACCCCGTCGTACAAGTTAAACTTGCATGGTAATTCTTCGTGCAAGTTGAACTTGCATGGTAATTCTTCGTGCAAGTTGAACTTGCACGGGCAAACCCTTGTTCATGTTAACCCGGATTGCACATTTTCGTGGAAGTTCAGAGAAGCACGTCATCTCGGCCAGAATAATGATCGTATGCCTTCAGCTACCGGCACTTGCTTTATTTCGAGCCGGCGTGTCAAGCACAATGATGCGACTTAGTTTGATCACCCTAATGAATAAATGGAGTAACTGCTTCATGATGTCAAATTGTCCATGATTAAAGAATCTGCAACAACTTTGTTGATGTCTGCATTCAAGCCTTTCTGTTAAAGCACACCTTTTTTTATTCATTTGTTGGAACACGTCTATGACCGGTGGCATCGAGAGTTGCACTGGGCATTATTGGCTACGCACTTGCACTATTTTTTTTTTAGATGCATCGTTCGCAGTGCGTATTTTAAGTGGGGCAGGTGGGGGGGGGGGGGGGCAGCTGCCACCCTGGTGCCCCTGGGACTGAGTCTGACGCCCCCTTGGAGGTAATACTTTTTTCCCCTGATATCACTTGGGTGGGGTTTTGCCCCCCCCCCCTCCCCACCCAGGAACACTGTGTTGCTGGAGAGTTGGTCTTCTCTTAGAGCTCCAACAGATAATAATTGAATTTCGAGCCAATTATCACGGATTTGAAGGAGGGTTAATCAGACGAAAACCACTAGAGCTGTTGAAGAACGAGGACGTTCACTCTCACTTTTATTGCCCTGAACAAGGTGAGGGAATAAGGTTGTCAGTGAAAGCGAAAGGATGAAGGTACCTACCTCCCTTATCGTTTTTCCAAGGCCAGGCGCACTACATGTAAGTCTTATTCTCAATGAAAACCGTCTAAATGTATATCATTAAGGGTCTAGATATCCCTCCTGAACTTGCACAAAAGTCCATCGTGTGGGGTTAGCTTGCATAAGAAAGAATGCATGCAAGTTAACATGCATAGGACAATTAGACGGTTCAAGTTGCACGGTATATTTTATGCAAGTACAACTTGCACGGAAAGGTCAACTTGCATACGACATATACATAGTTACACAGCAAAATAGAAACGTACAAGGAGAATTATAATCTTCATTAGAATTCTTTAAAATCCCATGTGTGATTCCGAAGAAAAGAACCCATCCATACCTTCTGAATAATGATAAGAAGGTAACAAATTAGTACTTAATTATCTGACATTTCCATAGGTACTATGGTAAATGGAAGATATTCCAGTCGGTCTGTCGGTCTGTAACTTTTTTTTATTCATTCCGTCTGTCCGCAGTAACCATAACGACCGGAAAACACTACACAATGCACACGCGCAGCTTTCCGCCTGGGTCGGGGTGCCCGTTTTCCATGAAAACATCCACATGAATGAAGAAATATTTCTGAGTACTATCTTGACAAGATCTCCATCCTCCCAATCCGCTTTTTTAGGATCCCCTCAATCCATGAACAATGTGAACTCCGTACCAAGAGTGAATACCGGAATATTGGATTCATCCTCGAAGATAGGGCGTCGTGGACTCATGGAGTAATATGACCGCGCAAATTTCTTTGTGTCCATCACCCTGCTCAGAATTATCCAGGGTCCTGCTTGGTTGGGTGCCACATCCAGGAAGTGAAATACATTACTAAGCATGTTGGGCAAGTAGTCGCCATCATATTTCGCATTCAGGATATCTTTTATGTTCGCATGTCTCGCTAGATGTCTCGCCAGACGTCTGTTGATGTAACGTTGACCGGACAACGTTCTCGCAATGCTGCTCTTTTCAACTTCGAATCAACATCGAATCAATGTTAAAGGATTGATGCCATACTGAAGCGTTGTTTTAATCAGTATGTGAGCAATGCTGACGCGGTGAATGGAAAACATTACACGATGACCATGTATCATCAAGACCGTCCTAGAAAAACGATTCTGCATTACCAGTAAGGAAAATAGGAATGACTTCAGCAGCCACTTTTCAAGCTTAATTAAGGCCCAAATAATTTGGGCCCAAAGACTCCGATGGAGTGCCTTTTTCAAACTCTTCCTAAGGCTACAAACAGTTGCCCATGAGGTAATACGTCATTTCGTAAATGCAGCCCATAGCTATTCATGTTCCCGTTTCGTTGTAGGAAGTGATGTGGCATTGGATCAAAGCTCCGAAAGGTCAATGCCACTCTAAATCGCAATGTCTAGGGAAAATCTTCCTACCCGTTCCCCTGCTGGAATATTGGTGTTGCAGGTGGTAGTTCCAGGTCACATGCATTCTGTTTTGTTATTATTCTTTTTGCAATCAGTCTAACGCGATTTTTGTCAGCATGGGTCAAGTTTATTGTAGGCCTAAGTGTCTGTCCAAAGGTTAGGTATAGGCCTGCTAAATCAGTCCCCTCAGGGCATGTGCCTTCAAAGTCGATCTTTATCTTCAGTATGCGATCCAACGGCTGTTTTCCTTCTCACTTTCTTGAAGGAAGAAAGTGTATGAGAGTGGTATTAGCCTAAGCGTCCATCCGTGGCTTATAAAATTAGTCCCCTCCAAAAGAAAAAAATGTGCTTCCAAAGTAGGAATTTTTCTGGAGTTTGCAATATGATTATTATTTGTGTACCAAGTTTCAGCCTCTCGTCATTTCCATAACAGGGTCAGAATTAGCGTCAGTCACTCACAATCGTCTATACACATTATGTACATTATATGTACATATGTACATTAGATGCCATACCAATGTCAGTTATTATTCATTTTGAAGTTGCATGGTTAGAATGCGGTGAAAAGGATAAATCCAATGGTACAGCGGCCATTGGAATGACACATCTGTACCTGGGCTAGTACTCTTTGTTGTGCTTAGGTACTTTTCAACGAACTTATTTTACGACATATGTTTGTACCTCATAACTTACAATATACTGGTATGTACCTCACTGTACGTTTCTGCTTTGCTGTGTAACAAATGGCGATCTGATAATGATAAATTGGCTAAAAATGGAATATTTAACCTATGTAGAGAAAATGTACCAGACATATTTTGCATACTAGTTTCAAGACGATGTTGCGCTATGGACATGAACCGCAATTTGTATGTCGAGTTTCCAACATCGACCCAAAGTTATGGGAACTTGGTAAAGGATGGATCAGTGTCCTATTGTAGCCCGTATCAAATGTCATGACGATTGTGCACTTGCATCACTGCAGGCTTGAACGCCTTACACAAAAGGAGGCCGAATGTTTTGCAGCACTCTGAATTATCAGTTCATTCATTTCAGCTCTCTTCGCAATTAGAAGCGCCCTAAGAAAGTGATTTTTAGGTAGTCAAGAACCTGTAACTAAATATCAGCATTGACTAATACGCCCCCGATGACTCTCATATTATTGCACCAACACCCAACGTCTACGAGATCCTGATTGGCTGCAATTTAGAGTGCTTTCAAGTCAGCAGCTTTAGGCAGGAATAAGCAATGCTCCTAAAGTCACTTTTCTTTTTTTTTTCATGAGAAGGAATTCCACGCCACCTCCACGCTGGAGCATAGAGGAATCAGACGGCATTCATATATTTTCTTTCCCCCCATGACGTCAAAGTAAATGACCTTCTCTAAAAGAAAGACACACCTTTCAAGAAGGAATCTGACGACAAGAAAGCCGAAGGCGATGGGAATGGCAGGGAGTAAGTCCCAGGTCCCAGGGTATTCGAACCCATACTTAGATGACACGCTTTCCCAGGTCTCGTTGTAGGGCAGCCAGAATCTCTCACTCCACAGCATTTTCCTCTGGATCCTCGTAGGATGACGAAGGAAGGGGAAATGAGATTTCTGAAAAGGGAGATTTCGTAAAGAAGACTCGATGACGTGGTTGTCAATCGATGGAAGGGAATACATTCATCGATTCGGCAACCGTCACCATGATCGAACCGAAATCGTTCTTGGCTAAATGACAAATTCCATCGCAGAACTCCTGATTCCAATGCGCAGGAAGCACCTGTGACCATCTCAAAGCCAGTCGAGGGTGTTGTAAGACATTCCAGTCTTTTTTCAGCTGGTCTTCAGTGGCTTATAATTGACTCGTGAATAAGCCAGAACTGGATCATCACTTACCTCAGTGGTCGGCAACCTACGGCCCGCGAAGAGATTTCATCCGGCCCGCCATGACCTTGGTCACGCGGCGATAAATTTTTTCAAATGAATCCATGAAACCTGGACTAATTTATCTATTTCTCACAGCAGCCTCGTTTATCGTTGGAAAGGAGAGAAAATATTGGGTTGGAAAGAAAGTCTTGCAACACTGCGCAAATTTTTCAAAATGTTATAACTTTATTGAAATGCAATTTCAGTCTACAAGTTTGTGCAGTGCAAAGATAAGGCAGTTTCTCTTCTCTGTAAGGAGCGTTTCGGTGTTCAAGGAATATAGCAGTAGGCAGCATTATGAAGCACATTATGAAGTCAAGTATGACTCTCTGAAAGGCCAGATCAGGATTGACAAGACAGAGGCTCTGAAAAAGGCCTTGTTTGCTCAGTAGAATATCTTCAAGAAGAAAGTGCAGCAAAACCTGGCTCCAGTTCGAGCTAGTTGTCATTAAATTATTTACAGAGACATAAAGTAATTGTGCCTCTGTGCAGAGGCACAAAGTTCGCACTGAGAGACAAACATGCCGAGATGTTGGTCTCAAATAACAAAAAAATTGCCTGTATTACAGTTAAGAAATGTGAGAATCACACATTGTGGTTGCATCAAGTTTTACGTACAGCAATATTATATCTGATTCTATGATTAAAGTGTGTGTATTGCACACATATTTTAGTTCAAAGAAACATAAATGCAAAAAATCTTAATTTGGAAACCTGAGAGCACTTGAACCCCGTATCTGAACCTCTGAGCACTACTTCTCAGTTATCGCTTTGCGGCCCGTGACCCGACTGTACTATGACGATCCGGCCCGCCACTACGAAAAGGTTGCCGACCACTGACTTACCTTACAGATGGCTAAAGCTGGCATGTATTCGGGGCATGTCCAGTTAACCTTTTATCGAGCCACCTGTAGCTCACTTTTGGATACTTGCGCTTGCCCAGGAAATGCAGAAATGAAAAGCAAAGATTCTGCAAAACATGGAAACACCTACAAATAATTGATGATACAACTGATGTGCATTTCGTGTAGATAATGAGAATCCATCGTTTGGTTCACTATCCGCCATTGGGAAAAACTTTACCTCGCCTCTGATGTTTCAGTGCATTCCTCACTTTCTCTATATCTTCGCATGGGCGAACTGCAGGTACAGGATGTCTAAAAAGAATGTTACACTGCAAGAATGGATTTTTATTATATACGAGGGTAGTTCTAAAAGTAAAGCACTTTTTTTTCTTGCATACCTTTGGACGGAATAGCTTCATACTTTTAAGGTGAGTTGCTTAGTGTTTCCTGAAGGTCTGACAGTTTTTTGGCATACTTCCCATAGCGATCAAGGCACTTTCGCCAGCGCTTCAGGAAGGCTTGTGTGCCATCGCGGTAAAATTCCTTGCCGACATTTCGGAGCCATTTTTTGACAGCCTCATCGACTTCATTATCTACACTAGAGTATCCGAGGTTGTTTATTTGCTGAAGGGTATTTTTGCCAACGCACTTTGTCTCATATCTCCTTGTTTGTGACGCGGCAGTCATTTTGGAAGAGTTCATCAACCATGGCGGTGTTCTCGTCTGTGCTTGAAATCACAGGACGGCCAAAGCGCGGTTTGTCTTAGACCTCATTTTCTCCCGACTTAAAGCAACTCCCCCATCGCCTGACCGTGCTCCCGTCCTCGCAGGACTCCCCATAGACCGGCTCGAGTCGTTGGTGAAAATCTGCTTGTCTCACACCCTCCAGATTCAGAAATAGTTAGCGACGGGTGGTGAAGATTGCGCCAAAATCGAGTCGACAGTATAACTTGCACACGGGTCGTTCTCGCGGCTAGACTAGAGACCGCGCAGCGTTGGTCCCTCTATACTTTGATAGCCGTAACCGCAAAATACCTTTAAGCAAATCAACATCCTCGGATACTCTAATGTTGATAATGAAGTCTATGAGGCTGTCAAAAAAATGGCTTCGAAATGTAACAAGGAATTTTACCGCGATGGCACACAAACGTGTGAAAACCTTCGTGAAACGCTGGCGAAAGTGCCTTGATCACTATGGAAACTATGTTTAAAAATTGTCAGACCTTCAGGATACACTAGGCAACTCACCGTAAAAGTTAGGAGCTATTTTGTTCAAAGGTAAACCAGGAAGAAGTAAACGTGCATTACTTTTGGAGCGACCCTCTTATTAAATTGGAATTAAAATGTTAATCGTCAACTTTAATCTTTGCGAGGTCGAAAGACAATGACTTCGAATGGGCTTTTAGTTACGTTAGTCTTCGCTTTATACCTTTATTTTTCAACTATTATCCTTTTAAGTCTATACGTTCACTTACACTGCAAGCAGCACATATTGTGGATACAATAGGTGCAGAAATGCCTATTTCCTTTCTTCACTCCCTTCACGTTATGAAACTGAACCTCCTCGTGATCCTTTCTGAGTGTTTCTCGAACGAATTGCAGCATCATTCTAACCCTCTTGACATAGCACTGCTCCAGATAATTTTGAAGCTCCATCTCCCCTGGGTTGCCGATAACACTGATTCTCGCATTTTCAAGATAAGTTTTTTTTAATTTCATTCCTTTCTTCACTCTCTCCCCCCCCCCCCCCCATGGGTAGTACCTCCAGGGGTGTTTGCGGAGAATATATTTCAACGGGAAAATGTTGACAATATGGAAAACATTGACTTGCTCACGATGAGACCTGTTTTTGTTTGCGATTCATCAATTCGGTATAAAAGATGAAATTAGCTCCCTCTCTCTCTGTCAGGAGATGGGGTCCGAGCACGATGTTCTGCTGTACCACACAAAGGTACGCTGGCTCTCCAGGGGCAAAGCACTTCAGCGCTTTTTTGAGCTCCGTGAAGAGACACTTGCCTATTTCACAGAATGTGAGAAGCAGGAGTTTATAGATTTTCTGAGCGACGATCGCCAGATGTGTCTCCTTGCCTACCTCTGCGACATCTTCCTGAAGCTGAATGAGCTGAACGCTGGTCTGGAGTGTAAGGATACCCACATCCTTATGCTGAATGATCGCATCAATGGATTTGAGAAGAAAATAGGTTTTTGGAAGACATGCCTCAACGCGAAGAAGTTCGAAGTCTTTCCAAGTCTCTCTGGAATCCTTACTGAGAATAGCAGCATTCAGTCACCGACAAAATTCATTGTTACGCATCTCAGTCGTCTGGAAGATAGTTTTCGCTCCTTCTTTCCAGACCTCCACTTATCGAAGCTTGACTGGATTCGAAACCCGTTTCAGAGTCGTCCTGAAGAGACAGATTTACCAGGAAGAGAAGTAGAACAGCTCATTGAACTTTCCACAGGCAGAAGTCTTCTGACTTCGTTTTCTCAGATGCCGATCACTGATTTCTGGCTCAGTGTCAGGGCAGAATACAAGGAACTGTCCAGTAGCGCTATCAAGTGGCTCGTACCTTTTGCCACATCTTACTTGTGTGAAGCGGGATTCAGTGCAGTGGTGGCCATCAAGTCCCGATATCGTTCGTCCCTGGACCTGTCCTCAGAATTCCGATGCGCACTCTCCCCGACGAAGCCGAACTTCGACCGGTTGTGTCACGAGGCGCAGGCGCAGGTCTTGCATTAGTTGAGGTAAGTTTCGGCGCCTAAATGCCAAGTCATGTTTTTCTTTGCGATTTTAGCGCATAGGTGGGGGAGTCTGTCGAACTTCGGCCAGTGCTTGGGGTCGTGAATAGTACGATTGTGATTTTTGGGGTCGTGCGAGAAAAAGGTTGGGAAGCCCGACCCTATAACATGGTTGGACCTGAGATTTTTGGCCTTCCGCATCACTGGGGTACATCCTCGCGACGTGGACGCGCGAACCATTGAGGACACCCTCATAGTTTCAGCTAAAATTGCTAAGAGTGATGTGGTGAAAATCGTTCTCTCACCTGGTTCTGTCATAGAGAATGAATTCACTTGGAGTGGCAGCTCAAGACAGGAAGATAATTTCCTCTATCCCAATGCTGATGTCAAGTTAGGAGATGCCATCTTTCTTATTTGGGCATTCATCCTCATGAACAATAGGCCCATATCAAAGACTGCGATGGGGAAATTACTTGATCTTCTTCATATCCTGCTCACGAAACAAAATTTGCCACCAAGATCAATTTCGTTCACGGAAAAGTTCATGGAAAGGAATCGTGAAAATGACTCAAAAATTTTCTACGGCATCAGATGCATGGCCTTTGTGCCTAGCTGGTGGAGAGAATTACTCTCGTCTTGCTTGTTTTAGTTCATATTCCCCAAGAGAACTTGAGGAGTGAGGTTCATACCCTTTCTCATTTGATCTCAATTCCTAAATTAAGTCTATCCTTGAGACATTTTCTAGATCAGTTGATATGTAATTCTTCTCTCTCCAAAGATTGTGTGCATGGTAGGCTGCATAAGGTTCAGTTCCCTGACATATCTTTAACTTTTAACACAAATGAAGCGGTATTTTTTTTAGTCTTCTAAATGTTAAATATGGTCTATTTTAACTACTGTAAATGAATTACACCCAATGGAGCGCATGAAAATATCTTAGTACAGTATATTCTCTTGCAATTGCAAAGAGAAACCCAACCTGAAGTTATACTTTGGGGATTTGTGAATAGATTGAATGCGCTTTCATCAGTAGGGGTCGAGTGGTTATCTTCAGCTAGGACTGCCACTTCAAGGGTTTGGGGCACAGTTTGTTCTGTTTATTTTGTAGCTCTTGCACATATCCAAAACATAATGCTATTCAATGAAGAGTATGATGCACATGGTGCTTTTACAAGGAAAGATGATGCAGAATGGAGAGGGTATTCCCAAGCTCATGATACTAACACAATTCCTTGAGAAGATGAAGATTATTAGGTCGCGTGCAAGAAAAGCCGTTTCAACGCCTGTTTCAATAGAGGTCCTTAGTACCAATACTTTTGTGTCCCCTTTCAGAATATGAATGGAGTCCTTTCGAAAATTTTTCATGGCACACAAGGTGCTCTAAAACAAATATCTGATAAGTTAGTATTTTTTATATAAAGCCATGCGCAAATTGTATTCAGGATCTTCCTTTTCACTCTCTTCCTTTTCGAGGAATACTTGGAGATCTACAGGGTGATTGAAAAATAACTGCCTATTTTTAAACAGACATCAACCATGTTGTGGGAAAGATAAAAGCATGGTTCAACGGCTTTTAAAATATAATTTAATGCAATGTTATGCCATTTGGATTAAAACTTCACATAATCACCAGCACCTTCCACATTTTTTCTTAAGCGCACAGCGACATTATCCACAGAGCGAAAGAGATACTGCTATGGAACATTCTGGGTAACCAGATCATTTAGTAGCTAAGAGGATAGGGTCCTACTGATACCTCTACGAAAGATCTCCAGGAAGATCGACTCATAAGAAGCTAGAAAATTCATCACAACATTCATGTCACTTTTTATACCCCTTCAGTAGACCCATTGGTAGCACATTGAAAATAAATTCATAGAAGCTATCTTCAATTGACAAATATGACATTTTGCCAGTCACCATCAAAGACATCTGTCTTCTAATGATGGAAGTAAAATAAAAAGTGTATTGCAATTGGAAGTGCCTCGGGCTTAAAACTTTTTGACCGACCCTCGCACACAAGTCATAAGGGTTGTGGTACGTTTTAGTCTTACATTTGATATGGTTGGAGCCATGCAAGAAATATCGGCTTATTACGGATCGTAACGGATGACATCCTGTTATCCCCAATATTTTCATTCCAGTGTTCTTGAGAGCTCAAGTTGCTGATGCGAGTAAGTGTAGGTCATGTGCGCTGGTAGATGAGCTGAAAGTGGAAAGATAAGAAATACCAGTGGGGGGCAAATGAGATAGATCAGTTCCGAAATTCGGAAAAATACTTTTTATCTCAAACACGAACAGGATACCAAATTCATGTAAAACTAGAATTTAAATATTCTCGTTTCCTCGGCTTGCGAAAATGTTCAGCAATTTATCTAATTCTGAACCCAAAATGTATTGATGTGCATGCATCAATGCGACATTTGTCAGGCGCTGTGTCGTCGTCGTTTGCATCCAATTTGTTAACCACCTCAATTCCAAAAAAGACTTCTCTGCTGATGCATACACAACATAAGTAGCACAAAAACCGCGTCTTTCGTGAGCAAGTATGAAATCCATGGCCACATATCGAAGTACTTTGCATCGAATGCCATGCCCCCTTTTCTAGGGAAATTTATCAATTATAAATTATATTTAAAACGGCCACTTTCACTAAAATGCATAGGTTCCTGAGCAATCTTGTCCGTAAAGACAACCGATAATAACAAGATGGGCCACGAATCATGCTACAGTTTGAATTGCAGATAACTTTTGTCATATAAACTCCAATTCTTTGGTCTTTTTCAGATTGAAGACTATTAATTGGAATTTTAATTAATTTAATTAATACCTAGGATTTGCCGGAAAGACTAACATTTTGGAGCTTTATTTCGAACATGGTTCTATTAAATCTGCTCAACGTGAATTCAGGAGAGAATTGCACCGTAGAGATGCACCAGCCGTTGAACAATAATGCAATTCGTTAAGAAGTTCTGCGAAATGTAGGAAGAAAAATTTATCACCGTCACTCTGCAATTAGAATGCCGGAAAAAATTGCAGCAATTGGTCAGCGACATGTCATGTGACAAGAAATATAATGGATTTATTTCGCCATAAGTTTGGTGAAAGACTTATTACAAGGAATGGTCCAATTCACTTTCCTGCCAGATCACATGATTTGACTACATCCGATTATTTCCTGCGGGACTATTGTAAAACAAAATGTATACAAAAGTAAATCAAACAATCCAGAAGAGCTGATCATCCCATTCTCCCTCTTTAGTATGCCGATGACAACTGCGGCAAACAAAATTTAAAAAATCTGTTATACGCCCTCAATAGAAGCGAATGGCGATCGTGGAAGTAGCGGGACAAGGAGTCTTGGTGGAGGTCGGATTCAGTGAAGATTACCCATTCAAGACTCTCTTGATGGTGTTCTGAATGGGATTTTTTTCCGATGCGGAATTCCCTCGGAAGTCGTCCGTCTCAACAGACCAGACCATCCCCCCGGCCAGACCCAAGTCCAAGATCAACTGTGCCTATTCCACAACGCGACCAATAAAGTCAGCAATCACTTGCGGAAAATATTTCTTTTTTGATCGAAATCGGGAGCAGACCTTGAGGGCGATGCTTTCGTTGTCGTCATATCCAAACCACTGGTTCGAGTTGAAGGTGCAATAAGGAGCTTTGATGTCATGGTTCCAGATCCTCTGGAAGTCTCCATACCGTTTCTGAACTTCGCACATCTACAATGAAATTATATTTCATGTTCACAAAAGAACAGTATCGGTAATTTTAAATTTGACCAAAATGGCGTCCCGCCCAGGACGTCTTCAGTGTTGTCTCTTGCATTCCTTTCTTTGAACGAAATGAAAAACTTTCAGAAAGAAGAAACTTTTCCCTTGTGCACCGATGATCTAACCTCGTTGAAGCCGAGGATTCCTGCTTCTCTTGTGTAAGGACCCGCCGTGCCAGGCCCAGAAGTTGGAGCATAGAAGCCATTATTGCTTGGGTTAGCCAAAGTGAAACCTCGTCCGTAGATAGGCATTCCCATCACCAATTTCTCTTTTGGGGCTCCCAAGCTCAACCAGTAGCGCATGCTGCAGTTCTATAGTGAAAGAACACATGAAATAAAATTATTCGTGAAATTAAGCCGTGAATTAAGGGAAGATTGGGAGCTCACAGCATTGAAGTATGTGTTGCCTCGGGATTGATCAAGTGGATGGGCGAAGAGGGGAGCATTGTGGTGAGTATAGGATTCCCAGGCTCCATGCATGTCATATACCATCACATTAATGTAGTCCAGTGTCCTAAATGCATTTCATGTAATGTATATTTCAATTCCAATTAGAATTAGATAGAATTATACTCATAATTTAAAGCTTAGCTCGAAAGAAAAGACATTTAATTGCATACTAAATTGTCTGGTATGGTAATTCATGACAAGAAGTGAAATTAAGATTTAAAAAATCATTCTTACTGTGACATGGCAGGGACGTCATAGGCGGTGTCGATGGTACCCTTACCAGCCGAAACAGCAGCAGTCAACAGCCACCCGTATGGCATGAAAGCTGCCTTCAGGTCTCTTAGCAGCTGCACAAAATTCGCCTGAAACCGGCCGAAATGAAAACAAAAGTTCTCCCGTCTACTTCATACCCAGAAGACCATAAAAGCTTTGTTTACTTGTAACGTGATAGGGAAATTGTCAAATGGGGGGGGGGGGGAAGTACATTGCCAGAAGTCTCATGTGCAGGCGAATGCCTGACATTTAAAAGAAATTTCTTATTTAAAAAAATGGTCTCACTGTTCTGATGAAATCTATTTTTCAGAACGAGTAACGAATTGTTTCTCTGCATTGCCAAAATAGTTATTCCTGCTAACAAGGCACATGCAAAAATGCTTTATTTCATATTGCAAGTGAGAAATCGTTGCTGAAGCTGCTTATGATTTTCGGAAAAAAATTCATTTAGATGATAAAACTCCTAAATAACCTGGCAATTATGCGTTTCGCATTCCATCTGTATGCATGCAAATTTGGAAAATTTTCGGTTGATCCAATGCAATACCTGAACGTCCTGAAAGCATACCTTGTCAGCGCTGTTGCCTCCTCTGTTAGCCGGATATTCCCAGTCCATATCCAGTCCGTCGAATCCATATATCCTGAGGAGATCCACGCAGCTTCTCACGAATGTTGCCCTCTTCGTCGGATCTGCTGCCATCTACGACATTAGACATTGAAATCTCGATGAATATACAACAGAAAAGGGTCAATAACATAATGTCGAAAGCAATAATTCCGACAGCTCAATTCAACGAAAACGCGGTACAGCGATGGATGAAAATGTGGAACAGAAGTATCGAATCCCTCAGTTCGCGGGACGTTGAATGCACTGACATTCTTTCCCTGAAAGAATGTTGAGAATTCTGTAAACCCAGACAGATTGATTCCTGCGAAGTCAAAACTACAAATTTCTTTTACATACAATGACTTCCCCATCCGTATCCCAATGATTTGTGCTCTTTCTTTCGTACCAGCACAAGATGTTCTCTTTCAAGTGTCACGCCAGCAGTAGCGGTACCAATTGACACGTTTTTCTGTGAATATTAATAATTAATATTAAACATATTGACGGAAGGCGAACAGGAGAGCTTCCAAGAACAAATCCACCATTCCCTACTGTTTTGTGGAATATAAAGGACGGCCAATCAGCCACTTCCTGAGAAGAGGAGATATTAAATACCGTAAAACTCTCGAATCAAGCGTGTGAGACTCATCGAACTTGTTTCATAATATCCTACTTGAGAGTCATTGCTCACAATGTGCGACTCTGAATTGACAGAACGTCCATGAGTTTCTTTGACCTCCCCCTCCCCTCCTCTTGACCTCTCTTTAGCTCCTAGTCAACGACATTTGATGACTGTATTCTCTAGGAAAGTTATTGCTTGCCAATCTGATGGGGAAATGCCAGATATTGCGGTCGATTTGTCACTTTTTTAATTCTTTTTTTTTTCTCCTTCCGTCTGTCTGCAGTAATCATAACCAAGACAACACAACCCAATGCGCACGTGTGGCTTTCCACCGGGGTCGGGGTGTCCGTCTTCCACCTAAACATCCACTTCCCTTCCAGTCCTGGCGGTTGACGGATCCATAGTAGACAAAGGAGAGCAGTTGCTCCCGGCCGCGTGGACAGGGTTGCTAGGCGTACGCGTGAAATGCCGTATCTGGCATCCAATACTTCATAATGTCCTCCCGTCTCCACGCGATGCGGACTCACAGATCATGGAGAACATGTCTAGTTGTCCAGGCCTTTTCATATAGGCCTACGCCGAACTAATGATAGCTATTATTTATTTTCAAGGTTGGATAGTTAGGTTGATGTATATATATATAATAAATCAGTGGTACAGGGGCCAGTGGAATGCCAGATCAGTACCTGGGCTTGTATTCACTAGTAACTGCATTCCATTTAAGACTTGGAAATAAAATGTCTCATTGACGTTTTTAGCATTCGACATTTAGTACTTCTACATTTTATGGCTTACGAATTTAAAACATTCTACATACATGTAAGTAGGCAAAATGGAATCGGGCTAACCCGAATTCGACACTTCGTTGTGCACAGACGGCGAAGGATAGCATGCAAATGCGGTTTTAGCTTCAGATTTAAGATTTCCTTGCAAAGTTCATATTTGTTGAAGGCCAACGCATCAAACAACGTTATCTTAGAACGTATTAGTTTTTGAGCCAAGTCACTCATGTTGTCTGCGTTGTCTCGTCAGTCACGCGACTGACGAGACATTGGGTCAGTTGCACTGCTTCAGCAAAGTCAAACTTTTCGTTAAGTCGGACTTAGGAAGCATGGTAAACAGGCTCCCGATCAGACTTAACGCGAAAATCTGACTTAACAGGCAGTACAACTGGCCCATTTTGCTGTTGATTAGAACTTTCAGGAAAATTTTGCCAATTTTTTCAAAGGAAGCATCATTGTCAACAATGAGATATTCTGCTTTCCTCACAATGTTAGTACGTACTGCCTGGCTGGTTCCCGTGAAATCCACAATGACTAAATTTTCAGTTTTTCCTTATAGCCGCCCGGGACTTATTCCCTATTATATGGAGTGTATGTTTGAGAAGGTTTAATTTACTTATTGAAAATAGGATGTATACCTGGGAGAAAGTGGTGGATCCCTCATTCCATCCTCCGACGGCCAAGAGAGTCTTGAGTCCAGGGCTCCTCTTCTTCAGAGCGTTGAATCGTCGGTATGCATCTACAACATGCAAAAGCATTCTTTATATCTGTGTTCCCTGGGACCTGTCGGGAAAAGGCACAGATACAATAGTTCGCATAAACTGTACCTCATATTCCTGCATATTTGTTGCATGTTTTCATTATTTTACCCACACATGTATTTTGAAGATATACGATTGTTGAAAGTAATCGGATTACACAATAGAAGTGTTTTTTAAGTACCTTTCCCGGAGCCCGATGCGTCGACGATATCATTCCATGGATCGAGAACCTTGATTTTGTTATCTTGACCGGCTCCGGCAAATGCATAGACTAGGTGGGTGCAGAGGGTTGGGTCGATCTGCTCCACGTCGAACTTTCCATCTCCTGGCCGGTACACCGCCCAGCTTCCGTAGTAGCCCACGAAAATCTTTCCACTTGTCATCGCTGCAGTTCGACGAAAATATTCAGCGAGAATCCTGGACTTTTTTTAATTGTTGGCTATTTCTATCAAGTTTACCCTAGCACAACGTCCACCGTGGGGGGGTATTCACCACCTCCCTCAATATGGATTTGGAACAAGATGGATGTCCCTCCAGGTGAAAATCCACCTGATGAGACAACTACCGTATTCATATTCTTTCCAGGGGGAAACATCCACTAAGGGTCAAATCCATAGAAGTGGATGGCCATCCTGTATATAATCCACCTGAAGAGGGTTGCCCAGGTGAAATTCCACCTGGTGGGATATCCACTTGGTTCCAAATCCACCCGTGGAAAGAGGAGGGGAGGGGGACATGCCCTGGTGGAATTCCACCGGGTTCCGAATCCATTAGGGCAATAAAAATTTTTTACTCTGAAATTTGCTCTCCTGAAAAGAGGAAAGCTCTCTGTCCTGTCCTGTAGATTAGGTGGGGATATTCCTGTTCCCTTAAACTGATGCCTTCTCTCATTCAATGCAAAAGAAAACTGAAGTAATCTACAGGATTTTCCAGAAGTCGCGCTCCGTATGTAATTTTTTTTTAACCATATGGAATATACTTTTTCTCTTGTTACTGATTGATTAATTATGGCATTAACTAAACACGATCGGGTGGAGATCATGGTTTACTCAAAGCACAATCGTGATGCCAATCATCTCAAACAATGAGTTATGAATGCATGCCAATCACTACAGAAGTGTTAGAAGATGTTCAAACTTCATGGAAAAACAGGACTGAACTCTGCATTATTCAAGACGGACAACATATCGAACCTACACTGTGATTAAACATTATCTAAAACCATTTTGTCGTATAGTCTATAGTGCGCGACTTCTGGAACATCAAGTAGTAAACATTCAGGATTGTTTATATGCTTATAAATAATTTTTGGTCTCGAGTAACAATACCAAGTTTGGTTGATTCTACATTTGACTGAGACAAAAAGGAAAACTATATTGAAAAAATGAAATGGGGCCGTATCTTAAATACAAAATATAAGATACACCTAAGTTATTCGTTTGCGACTGTCCTGGAAATTGTATGCCTCTTATAACACATGGCCTCATAACTTGTAGTGGCTTGCAGCGCCTGACAATCAGTACATGAATGCATATGCAATAAAATCCATGATACGTAACCGAATAATTTACCTCACCCGTTAGCACATAAAAAGACGTATGAGCATTTAATAGGAAAAAACCCAAATGAATGATTCATTACAGCAAGCGTGAAATTATTTTGTCATTCGCAAATTGAAAGTATTTTAATTGCAAATTTTATCAAAACATTTCATCTTTTGTGTGACACGATTCAAAGGCTTTCTTCGTCTCATCATCAACCATCGAGGGATAAGTTTGTTATATAAGCTTCGACTTTAGTTAGAACCCCAGTGCCAACTACCGATGATCGTGTGAACTTTAGGCCTATGGAAATTGGAGGATGTCCTTGAAGCATTCGCGCAGTGACTTATGAAGTCAGACCAGGGCGGGACACTTTTGGATTTCAGATGTGCTCCAGATTTCTTTCGGGCATTTATCGCCACATCTGCTGCAACCTAGGAGTCTTATTTGTTACTACAGGTCAGAAAAATTTTACTGCATCCCTTATTAGTTCCATATTCTTTCGAATAAATTGCCTAACATTAGGTGAAGGATTTCTGGCTGAAATTGCATGGCTTTGGCATATCATGGGGCATAAATCTATCTCAACTTAGGTGAACCCATGGAGGTGAAGTTTCTGCCTTTATAACCTTTGGGTTAGGGCGAATTAGAAATAAGCTTGTTTCTTCTCAAACGTTGTCATGCTGCTCTGATTTATGCCTATCATATGGTGGATCAGATCAGAAAAGCCTTGCTTTTCGATGCTACAAGGGGTGATCCAAAAGTTTTTGCCCTGAGGTATAAGGAAATGTGAAAGACTGTTTAAACAGATTTTATTTTTCAGCATTACCTCCCTGGACATGAATGCTAGTCCGATTGTTGGAACAGTACTTCAAATTTATTGGGAAATTTTCATTTTCCACCGTCAACTAAAAATGCTGAAATGGCTTCACGGAAGAGACAGGATTGTCAGTTTCACCTTCACGGTCGCTTCACAGGAAGTTTTGCTATACATTTATGCTATTTTTTGCTAGGGAATGAGCTGTTTCCTTGGAATGATTACATGTATATCATGTAAATAGTTTAAATACTTACTAGAACTAAAAAATTGCTATGTATTCAAAATGCTACAATTTGAGACTTATATTTTTAGTGACAGAAACGTGTCTTACATGCAAATTATTACTTAAATTACATATGCACCTTAAGCCGATTGCTAGCCCTTTAATTAACTGAAAAGGATGTATGAATATGGGAACCAAATTTCAGCTCCCTCCGATCATTCCTACTACCTCAAGGCAGAAACTTTTGGATCGCCTCTCGTATAGCTCGTATGCACTCTGACCCTTCGCTGAACGGACTGCATTTGTGTATAATCTCTTTGTCGTGTGATGTCATGTTTCCAGCTCGTCAATGGAAAGTGGATACCAAAGCCTGATAGGTTGTTGTGACAAGAGCTGTATCGATCCTTAGATCAGAGATCGGACATCGGCCAATTCAAGTATTTTCCATGAATTACGCGAAACCGACCTTTGGGCTAGCTGAATATTATATTCTTTGCGCGCCGAACATGCATCGCATATATGAGGGTTGAATGAAAAGTAGTGGCAACATGTGTGGTATATGAAGAAAAGTTTTTATTTCATTGAAACCTACCATTACAAGCCTTCAATGTAATCTCCTGCCATGCAATGAACCTTGTCCCAAATCTCTGGGAAGCGACGGATACCATCAGCAGATCGATTCTTGTTAATATCTGCGATTGACCGCCCTACTAGCCGCATCACCTCCTCCAGACTGCGAAATCGGTTGCCTCGGAGGGGTTCCTTCATCTTCGGGAACAGATCAAAGTCACAGGGACTCATGTCCGGAGAGTAGGGAGGATGTTCTAGTTTCCCATTGCCACCGTGCCAAAAGGTCTTTCACCGGTTTTGCCACATGGCAGTGCGCATTGTCGTGCAGCACTAGTGGTGGAGCACCAGTAATGAAACGCGGACGCTTTCGTCGCACCGCCGGACGCAGATGATGCTACAGAAACTCTCGGTAGTGCTCCGCATTGACAGTTCAGCCCGCTACGACTACGACCCACCTCTATTTTGATCCAAGAACGTTTTTCCAACTTCGTAAACATGTCTTAGAGTGCTATGTTATGAGACGCCGACTTTCCCGGCTTGTTCACATGCGCTTTGCTGCCTTACAGACGTGACACTGATGGCGTACATCCGAGACATGGTCTAGCAGCACTGTGCGCGAACGGCCGCTTTATACCCGTTCTGCGCATTCGACAGCGGTGTTGCCACTTCTTTTCTTTCGACCCTCTTATTTTCCCAATTTCGATTTCGTTGAAACCTTGAATGGGCACATTTAATGTTCCATTAAATGTGCAGAGGCCTAACGTTAACGTTAGGCTTAGGCCTCTAAGTGCAACCCTCGCGCATGCAGCATGGTGAGCCGACGCCGAATGTTGGTTGCGGTTGGCTTGTTATACATGCTCTATATGGCCTATCCTAGCCTAGGTCTTTCTTTTCTTGTCTTTTTTCAATTGTAGTCATGTGGAATGCCAATCAGCACTGCTTCGCAGATTCAAACAAATGCCCCAATCTAGGTAATATAAATCTTTTACAATGTTTCCGGATTGACTTCAACTTCCGTATCCCCTCTCTATGGTGCTGTTGCCAGCAGTGACGTGAGAGACATCTTGCCTTCATCTTATATATTAATCTGCATGTGTCCGTCCGTCTGAAACGCTCTGCGTAGTCTAGCCTAGGTTTGTCCCGTCTGTCCTGCACGGGTCGACTTTTCCTCACTCTACCCGGGCTCGAATCTAATAATCTCGGCCCGGGCCCGACCCGAAACCACGCAACATAGCGAAACCCAATACTATGTGAGCAGGACTTGCGGACCGTGTCGGGCAGATCCGACCGACCCGCAAGCCCGCTTATGCCTCTGAGCGGGTTCAGAGTAGCCTGCTGGAGAGAGTTGATAACTCGGCGAAAGATGGTCGCAAGGATATATTGAGAAGAGCACCACCTCCCTCGCTCTCAACTTTGCACATCCTCCTGATGCATCCATCCATATCTGATGACAGATTATCATGCTGTATCGGCATGACATACCGTAGTTTTTGAACTTTTGTGAATGAAGTTATTATTGTACCGCTTAGTCTCTATCACATGGTTTTGAGGATTTAATCGCCTCGGAACAAAAGAGTCGCGTAGCGACGCGAGCGCGGCTAGTCATCATTAATAATGACGTACTCATAGAGATCGTATATTTCATACCTAGAGCGGCTGGTGGCGCTAATGTAGTGTGAGGTTTGGAAGCCATGATAGCCGGGTCATTCAAATATTGTGTTGGCGGCCTTGCCCGTACAGAGCAGTGAAGCAGGCAGCGGAGGAGTTGCTCCAGAGCTTTTGTAACCCTTTTTCAAGTGCGTTGGCGTTTTCCAACATGCCTAAGGCCTGTGCTGCAATTAATTGCAGTAATCGTGGTGGCTCCAGTTGCACAACATTCCATTAGTAAGTATCTATCTAAGTAAGGTCTAGTTGACGTAGGATTTCACCATGGGGCTAATCAGTCTAATCAATCAGTGTAAAGGAGCAGTAATTTGGGCCTGAGGAACCCATTCATAATGGCTAACGTTAATGATTGAACACTTGGCC
>CAJPEV010001397.1:0-67153 GCA_905338385.1 Darwinula stevensoni
GCCTCGAAGCCCAAGTCCTTCTACAGAGAAGGCATCCATGACCTGCCCAGAACATGGACGAAGGTCATCTGCAACTATGGCAAATATGTGGTCGATTAGGCCTCGCTTGTTGCAAAGCTCTAAAGTTGAGAAAATAAAGTTTTCAATACCAACAGGACTTTTGCAACAACCTAATAGATGTAGATGGACTTGGGGTCAGCAAGCCTTGGAGGCAAGAAAAAATGCTGATGGTGGGAGAAGAGGGAAAAAAAAAACAGATGGGATTGTAACCTGCCAAGACCTTCCATCCTTCTTCCCTCCCCTGCAGTGTTCCCCTCTTCCAACAAATATGACATTCTTCTGGCAATGGCCAACTTAGACTTTATGCCTTCATTAATTGTCCATCATATCATATCATATAGCTCAAGATGTGACAATGCTTCCAAGCAGAGGTGGAAAAAGTTTTGCAACATGGTAACCAGGTTACTTAGAAGAGTAGTGACCTATTGGGAAGGCAAGCCAGGGATAAAAAAAAAACAAACAAATAACTGAGAGAAGAAAGGTGAGGGGGAAAGAATAAATACTGCGAAAAGAAAGAGCCGGAAGACAAGAGATGGTCAAAGTGTTTGAGATGAGGGATGGAATGAAAAAAAGGTAAATGACGACTGCCTGCAAAAAGATCAGGCCCCCAAGAGGCAATGGGAAGATCAAACCCCTGAGTGAAACTGGGAAGATATCACCAAGTGACTTGGCAAGTTCAGGGAGAAGAATATAAATTTTTTCTCCCATGCCAGGTGCGTAGGCAAAAAGATCTGTGTATTATGCATTCCCTCAATCCTGGGGTGAAAGAATCTCACCCTAATGAGGACAGGTGAGAATTGGGGACACCAATCAAATTTGCCTGAACATAAAGCAATAGCTTTGTCTTCAGCATGAAAAATGGATTATAATTTTGATTGCGTATTTCACAAGGTTAGAGATAACGATTGCTGAATCAGACAGCATCTTGTGCCTTGGAAATCCCTTCCTTTGCTCTTTAATCAATCAGTTGGCAGTCAGCCTCAGGTTACCTGGCTTTCTGCTGACAGATTAATAGTTCCCATCATGCCTTTTTTAAAGTGACCTTATTAGACCCCAGGGTTGAGAGAATAAATTGATTTCCATTCCCCATCAAAGCACCATCCAATCTCATTCTACTCTCTTGATTCCACACCTCACACACATGGTCCTGTGCCAGACCTGGTACATAGCAGTTCGTGTGTCCCGTCAACTCATATGTATCCTGTCACGGAGAGAATATCTGCAGGTGTCTCTTGAAGAAGTGCCCTTGAACCCTTAAACACTTTGGCAAGCCTAAGGGTTTAATTAGGTTCTTCCTAGTTCAAGCTCTTGATCTCCATGTTGGAGGAAGAAACATGTGACATTCTTGCAAAGAAAGCAGCAAGCCTACAAGTTGAAGTTACCTGCTGTTTCAGATGTCATTGAATGAATAGATAGAAGGGAGGCTTGAAGTATGAATTCATTAAAATCAACATTCCAGACCAGAAATGAAAATATTGATTAAAGTGCTCCTCAACAGAAATATTTCTAAAGACCCTTTCAAGTGACATTTCTTCAATTTAATAAATGCCAAGAGCTTCTGAGGGGCTATGCCCATCTGTACACTCCCCATTAAATCCTGCTAGACATAGGCATCTTCATGTCTAGCGATGGTTTAACATATGCCAAGCCACCCCCTAATTTGCCTCAGCTCAGCCTCTCAAATGCAGGGTCATTTCACACACCTGCTAAACTGGGAAGGTAAACTATTGTTACTGGGAAACAGAATAACTTTTTCTGCTTCTACTTCCAAGTAAATGTCCCAGTAAATGTTCTCTCCTCTTGATATTTTTGAACAAGCCAGAAGGTAGAAATTTGGGGAGGGGGGAAGGGAAGAGATGGTTGTTTCACAGGAATTGATCAGTGGAGGGATATGCCGTTACAGAAATTTTTTGGCTTGAACCCTTTCATGAATACTTCAACTTTCACAGAATTCAGATTCTGCCCTGACTCAAACTCCATAATATGAAATTCCAGTCAAAGTTCAGTGGAATGAGACAGACACTAAGAGGGTTCAAGTGACTGAGAACCAGACTGACCTCTTTCACCTCAGCTTCTGAGGTCATGCACTTGGTGAGGGCTCGGAGATCTATTTCATCTAGAGTTGCAAAAGCTGAGTGCCTGAAGAGGTCTGAGTCCAATTCCTTGTAGGTTGCAACTCTATTCACAGCCACCCTGCCAGAGGGAGAGCCACATGTCATCAGTACCATCAAAAATCCTTCTCATATGCCAAGTTTCCATCACCTTATACTTTTTTTAACCTGCCAGCCCTACACAGAAGGTGGAATCATTTATTTTTATTACTCCCATCCCATATAACAGTTATCCTACTCTGCATGACAGAACCATGCCAGGAGTGAAAAATTGTATAAAGGGGATATATAAGCATCAATGACTTCCAAAGTCTCAGAGTATAAATAGCACATCACCCAGGTAAGTCAAGAAATGAGAGGAATATATATACCAGAAAAAATCCAATCCAATACAAGAAAGAAAAATTCCATAGTTGTATAATGAGTGGAACAAAAAACTTATATTAGGCCAATTTCTTACAGGAATAGATGCCATTCCTACTATTCATCGTAATATGCAACTGAAAATGACACTGAAAGAATGGTGGTATTTTTTAATGTGATTTGTAATGTACAGGTCATCTCCTTTGATCTCTACATCATACAGGTCAATGTACTGGTAGTACCGGTCACTGGGGCATTGGCATGAGACATTTGAGACATGTCCCAAAAATTTTTGCAACATTTTTTTGATTTGTAGTTACTCATAATTGGTTGAGACTATGGTAAATGTATGCATTTGAGGGCTGACTAATATAACTAATGAGAACATATGTGTAAATGTATATCAAAATCTACTGAATCTGTAAGTACAGCAGATATTTCTTAATGAGGTTGTAGTTTACCAGTGCAGCTGGGTGCACTTGGCATGAACATACCAAGATGGAGAGGGAACTCACTGTTCCCCTATAGCAAGACAGAATGAAACTTGCAATGTCTTTTTTTTTTTTTACCAACATCATGTGCTTGTGTACAGATTAATGGAGGGCACTATCAGTCCCTCTTCTGAGTGCGAGACATGTAATAACAATGCACTTATTTTCTTGGTCATACACATCATGTCAACCACCCTGTATGAGGCACACAACCGAATTTTTAGGCAGGTACCTATGCAGTTCTGGCCACTCTTCCTTACACATCATGCTCCTATTGATCTCCTGTATTTATAGAACCAGTGAATTAACATTGTTATGACTTTTCATGAATATGTTTCTTTGATCCATTAGTCACCCCTAAAAGGCACACAGCCATAGTCTAAACCATTTATGAGCAGCTACAAATTAAAAAAAGTTCCACTATTTTTTGGGATAGAGTGTACTTTGCAAACCAGGGAAATTTGACAATAGGATGCATGGTGGTGCTACTCACGTAGGAGCCTGAGCAACCTGCTGGGAGAAGTCCTCATCCTGCACATCTCCTAAATCAGGGATCACTGGCTCTTCTACAACAAATGAAAAAAGCATTTAACACATGGGTCATTCCATAACAAAACTTAAAAAAGGATATTTATCTGATCTGCTTTGAATTTAAGATTGATGGGCTTGAAGGGCCCTTTGAAAAAAAAAAACTTAAATTCAGTTCCCATGGTCAAGTACTTTTCACAACACAGGGACTTCAGCATAGCTAAAAAAGTGTAATTTTCTGATCCAATGGTCACAACTCAAGTGCCCAGAAGTTTCTCCTCATTAACATTGAGAGTTGGAAAGCAGTGTATCTTTTAAAGTTCCTTTGATCCCCTTTCACAATATGTTTCATGGAGTTGGAAGGACATCAAAGGTCAAGATTTAAGACCTAAGTGTCTGACATTAGGCTGACCTGAAGTTGTGGAAGTCTTCCATGAGTCAGCTAGTGTGTTCCTATTATTGAAATCTAGCTTAAACATGGCAGCTAACTCAAAACTGCACATGTGTAATTGATTCCATCTTGAGAAACAAAAATTAAACACAGATTTTTTCCTATATGTAATTTCCATAACATGTACATTGAAGATAACATACTAATAAGCTTTCTCCTAAAATTAACAAAATTATATTGAATTGCTTCATACCTTCATCTGAATCAGCCTTCACTATGTGATCTGCTTCTCGAAATCTCTCCCTGCATAAAAACAACATAGAAATTTAAAATCCAGGTTTATTAATTCAGCCCATTCACATTTATCAAGAACTTTATGATGCAGTAAATAGTACTTCAATTCATAATTCTGAAAAATGAATGCCAAAATACGCATTTCCCAGAGTTTTCTTTGCCTGAGGGAATGTAATGGTTAAAGAAATTAAAACAATAAACAAGGTTCTCTGCAAAGTCTGTTATCCCTTCATGGTCTCACCATCAGCCCAAATGTTTCCCCTCTGGAGTATCCTTACAGTGACACCCCTTCCTCCTTGGCCAGGCCCTGCCCTGTCCTGCTCTCTCATTACCATGAGCTCCTGTCTCAAGGTCATTGAGGTCATTCATTGCATGCCTTCTCTTACTTTCATACATGGGAACAGTATGACTAATAACAAGTTTATATCCATAGATATATCTGTCATCCTTTCCCTTTTTCTTCTGAGCTGTATACACATTCAGAACCAACTTTTCATTTTAAAGAATTTTCACTTGAGTCTTGCTGGCAATTTCTGATTTTTCTCCTGGTAATATGCAATTTTGGAATAGGTGGCCAAAATTATTCTCATTTCTTCATTCAAACTGCAAGAAACAAAAGCTTAACATATGTGATAATAGAGCAGGACAAAGCCAATAAAAAATAGTATCATGTAATCAACGACTTAGGAATGGGACTCACTCTTCCAAGACACTGGCTGTACTCTTCCTCCTATAAAAACAGAAGGAAATACTTGAAGATAATGTAAGGAGATTAATTGTATAAAAATATGCACTACATCATGGCTGTGAAAATAAGACAAAGGATATACTCCTCTACTTCCCAATGTCAAAAGAAATTCCCAATGGGAATTCATTTGAAGCATACTCCAGCGAATATGGAGATATATAGTCTATATACACTAAGGTGCAAAAGTCCTTGCCCCTCACATAAGCAAACTTTCTGGAAGCATATCTCTGGAAATTTCTGGAGAGATATTCGAGAAGGTGAGGACAGGTCTAATATAGCAGTGAAAACCGCAAATCGTCATAAATATTCTCGAGTTTGGGGAAAAAGTCTCAACAACGAAATTCTACATCGTCGAAAACGAAGCGATCAACTATTTTACAATTGTGGAACAACGGCCATCGATCTCCTGCCACAATTGCTCGTCTGACGAAGATCCCTGTTCGGACTGTCGAGTATAATATTGCCAAGATCAAAGAACGAGGTATGGTGGAGAACAGACGCCATAACGGCCGACCCTGCAAGATCACCGCCGCCGACGACAAGGCACTCGCCCGGTGGATTCGATGAAACCATTCGACGTCGAAAGAACTGGCGCGAAAGTTGCTTCAAGACCGAAGTCGGCCCGTGTCCCGATGGAAGGTACGACGCCAGTTCAAACGGATGGGCTACAAGAGTACTTTTCCCCAAGCGACGTCAATGTTGACAGAAGCACAAAGATGCGCGCGTCCATTGGACAATTCGACACGAGAACGATGATCGGAGCCAAACGGTATTCACCGACCAGACCTCCTACCGATTATTCAGAAACACGATTCGTCGATGGTCAAAGAATCCAAGAGGCGAGGTGGAGCGAATCCTGAAGAACAGACAGAACATTATGGCGCGGGGCGGCTTCGGTGCCATGAGCCTGGTCGGCTGTCGTTCGTTCGAGAGAATCATGGATGGCATGATTACAATGTTCAAATCCTTCAAGATCACCTCCTCCGTAGCGCCAGAAGGCAGTTCGGTCGACACTGGCGGTTGCAGCAAGACGACGATACCAAACATAGAAGTCGAGTGACGAAGCAGTTCCTACTCGAGGAAGTGCCCGAAACGCTCGACGCCGTCAAACGGTCCCGACGTCGATCCGATCGAGAACCTCCGGTCGATCCTCAAACAGCGTGTCGAGAAGCGGAAACCATCAAATCTCGACGAACTGGTCAGATTTCTGCACGAAGAATGGGACAGAAACGACTTGGCCACTCTAAATCATTTGGCCAAGTCGATGACAGCGCGATGTTTGGTTTTGATTGACTCGAAGGGAGAGAGGATCAACTATTGTGATACTTTTGTACCATGCCCCATGCCTTATCTGTGAATACAACTGGTTTTGATATTCATCCCGTCCACCCTGAGAAATACTTGAAATACTGAGGGTAAAGACTTTTGCACCCTAGTGTATATGTTTGTCATGCTTAAAATGGGTCAATTTCATAATGTCTTTTCCCAAGAAATGTATATTCATTTTTGTCTGAGATCCTTCAAAACGTGGGTCATTTATGCTGCTCTGTTGGTGACCCTATTGGCACCTTTTTAAAGTAATTTTTGTATGTTGTATTAGGGCGATCAAATGAAAGTGAGCCTCTCCCCCCTGTTCAAAAATGGTCCCGTCTAGAAACCCGCGCATGCGTTTAAAATAATCCTATACTACACCACGGTAAATCCAGACCAGTGGCGTACGTTTACATTCAGTGCATAGCTATATTACAGGTGGTGTAGCTGACAGTGAAAACATGAACGAGCCAAAGGAAGAGCAGCGTGGTGTCGTACGTTCCCTTACAGCGGAGGGTGTTAATACAAAATTCACCGAAGAATGCCGAGTTTATGGAGAACACTGTTGGTCCTTAGCAACGGTTAAACGTTGGTCCGCACAATTTCATGCAGGACGCGAGAGCCTAATGATGATGCCCGGCCGGGGCAGGCAAATCGTGCCATTACACCTCAGACCATCGCGCAAGAGGACTCGGTGCAAGAAAATCGTCGAATATCCATCCATTGATCAATTAGCTGTGGCTGTGGAAATAAGCTTTGGGTTTGCACACACTATTCGGCACGAACACCTGCAGTAGCGGTTACTGTGCGCTAAGTGGAAACCAAAATGTCTGACAGGAACAAAAATGGAACCGTCATGGTTTCGCGTTGACACATCTGCTCCGTTACAGCCGTGAAGGTGAAAGTTTCCTGCGACATATCGTTACGGGGGATGAAACGTGGTGTCACCACTACGAACCTGAAACGAAGCATCAAAGTCGCCAATGGAAGCACCCTGAGTCATCCCCACCAAGAAAGATCCAATCCAAACCGACAGCTCCAAAGGTGCTTCTCACCTTGTTTTTTGACCATCGTGGACCACTACTCATCCACTTCGCAAACCACAGAGAGATAGTTAATGCCCAACGGTATTGCCAGAGACTTCCCATGTTGCGTAAGGCCATAAAAAGCAAGCGCCGAGGTCTCCTGACAAATGGAGCGATATTCCTTTACGACAACGCCAGACCACATACGGCCCAAGTGACCATGGACACCTTGAACTCGTTCGGCTGGGAGGTGCTGGAACACCCACCGTAGAGTCCGGACCTCTCCCCATGCGATTTCCACGTGTTTGGGGAGCCGAAGAAGCGCATGAAGGGACGTCACTTTACGATGGACGCTGCAGTGAAGGATGCCGTTATAGACATTTTGAACCAGTTGTCACAATCGTTCTACGAACGAGGCATCACAAGACTAGGGACTCAATGGAGCAAATGCCAAAATGCCCATGGAAATTTAGAAAAAATAAATGTACGTGTTTCTTGATAAACACGCGTTGGCTCACTTTCATTTGATTCACCCAGAAAACAGCTAAACTTCCCAAGTAAGATTCTTTCATTCATAAAAGGACCTCAAATGCAGTCCGACTAACAGTTCAGGCTTTCCTTCAAGACAAACTGTTCAAAAAAGTGTAATAAATCATTACTGTATGTACCTACCATATACCTCCTTCCTTGACAGTACAGGTAAAAAAAAGGGATTCCTTCAAAGGAACCAAACCTTGGAAGTAATGTAACCATATGGACAAGCTATGGACTTGCTTAGTTCTCACCTGCCAAGGTGGAATCCTTCTTCTGCCCATCCAGTCATACGATGGGGTCGAGCACTTGGGACTGCACGCACATGATTGCTCTGTCAGAGAAAGACAAACTTTTAAGGCATGTCATCCTATCAGAACTTGAATTTAAGCTTAGTCAGAGAGTACTTATGTAGCTTACATAAAAAGTACTTAATGAATGTGATCCAGAACCAGGATCTAACAAGCTCTTGTCTGCTTGTCTCAGAACAAAAACCAAACCATGATGGTAACCAAAGCTGAAGCAAAAAATAACTTCCAAAACACTTTGACTTTGCAATAAGCCTGCAAGTGGAATCCAACTGAGTCTACCTCTGCTTTAGGAGCAGGGACACTCTTCCGGGATGCAGATGTGGTGGGTCTCGATGATGCAGACGTGGGACTCATGAGGATGTCATCAGCAAGACCGAGGTCAGCATCCTCTGTTTCAAGGCTTCCTGATGCAGAGGAGGGAGGAGGTGGGGCTGCTCGACGGCCCTTCTTTGCACTCGTCTATGTGTTCAGAGGGAAAGAAGAACGTCACTACAATTATGCCAACAACACACGCAGGCAAATATACAAGGTGAGTCAAAAGTCCGTTACCATAGCCTTAATAAGAACTTCGTTTTCTCTCCATCTGTTGCAGATATTAGTTGATTATGGCAGATGATAATGAGATGAGTCCACAGGAAAATTATGAGAGACATACTCACTTGTGTTTATGACCATGTGAAAGCCAAGATTTTAACATGCAAACATTTACATGGAACACAGTTTGAGCATCTCATTTACAGAAATGGTAACAAACTTTTGACTCACCCTGTATGAAGCTATAATGTCTGCCAACTCTCTTCCCTAGTCTCCACTTCTCATACCTAGCTATGACTAAAACTGCCATCAAAATTCTTCATTAGAGTATCATAAATTGTACAAGAACCTGTATTCCAACATAACTGAAAAGAAAGTGATGTCATTACAAACTTTGGAGTCAAAATCCAGCTTCATCAATAGCCATTGAAAATTACTGCCCATACTTGTAGATAAATAAGTTTGCATTGCAATACTGCGAAAAAAGTGTCGAAGTCCTCATTGTGGTGGCTTTAACATTTTCTTAATATTATTTAAAATTAACATTTTTTGAGACTGGGTATAAGCTAGAATGGTTCTTGACAACCAGTGTATACACTATCCACACTAGATGGCTTATAGGTCTACGTATGCTGATGACTAGGGGAGCCATCAATAATTTCTTATTTCAGTAAGAAAAAAAAAAGATGTTAATTGACATTTGTCAATTCATTGACATCAGTGGACTATTGATCGAATCTACCAAAAAAATAAATACCTGGGGCATCCTCTTGAACTCCAGTACTTGGTCTGGAAATCAAACTTGAAATAACTTGAAATAACTAATAGGAATCTTAGCACTGGAGCCTAAAAGAGTAACGGATAAGCACAGACAGAAGCTACAAACGATACTACGAGCAATCCATTCCCTCTTTTGAACATGATCTGTCATCTCCAACAATTGGGCAGAATAGGGATGGGACAGGGAACAATCACAGACGAAAGCAGATTCACATCCTGAGCAGTACATGTAGCAAAATCAAATCAATCTGTGCTCAGTCTGCTGATGAGATTCCACAAACTCTCCAGAGGTGCAGTTTGGCCAACAGAAATAGCGAACACAGAGACGAGACTCGAAGGCATGATCACATGGATAGAGTGTAAGAGAGGGCGTGCCCAAGGGACATTCAAGCTGGTTGGATCCTAATGCCGCATTAGGTAGAACAAAAACATACCCTGTAATACTTATCTCCTCCTGGGTTGGCTCCACATCCCTGCATAATAGGGATAACCCTATCTTGAAGATGTATTCTCACAGGCATATGTTGTCTGTGGAGATGATTTCTGGCACGAATAATTCATGTGAGTATTCTTGCTTGTGGCACGCAGTGTGCATGCACAATCGCATGGAATTAAGGAACTCTCTTTTTGGAAGTATTTCCAAGGAAAAAAATTGCCAATGGAAAAGATCTCTCACATGAGCAACCCTGATGTGATAAAATAATTACTCTCATCTATTTACCCACTTTAAGATCTGGGTTTATCTTCGATCTCCCTCCCATCACTGCTATTACTGCTTCTTCTAACCCTCTTGCTCGCCGCCTCCCTTTGGATATCCAATGCGAATCAAACACCCTTCCCTCATCGCTACCAATTGGATGTCTCTACTAAACTATCTGCAATCTCTTATTTCTCTCATTTGGCTGCAAAAATCCAAGCTTTTGCCCTCCTCATGGAAGGTGGTATGGGATAATAATTGTCTCCAACAGGAATTCACAATGGCTGTGGACAGCTACTGGAAACAGTGAGCCCCATCTGACTGGGCTTACGTGTAAACAATAATGGAGCTCGGAGAGGGTCTGTAAGTGCCCTGTAAGTGTCATCAGCCTGGGGGATTCCATCTCTGCTGCTGAGGGTACTGGTTAAAATCATACCTCTGTGTCATGGCATCTAGACAGTTGAGTCCAAACCAGGGAGAAATGACTCCACCATCAAGTTAATTAGAATTTTACAGGTACATCAGTGCCAGGTAGCACTGGAGGGGAGCTACACTCTACACAGGGGCCTACAAAAGCTGCAGAAGTAGGAACTTGCTGCGGCATTCGGATCAACTGGAAAGCTGACAGACACCGGTGAACCCTGACTACAGGATTCTGCATGGTTCAATCCTGATATTCATTTTGCTTCTTTTTCCAACCAAGGAAAGGAACCCCAACCCTTAATTAGATGTAACACAACCTCTACCTGAATCCTCTCAAGTGGAAGACTCCCACCTGGTGAGAACCCAATGCTTGAAGTGGGAGTTTTCTTCCTAGTTATGGGTCTAAGGTGTCTGTCTAAAACCCCCCTGGCATCAGGAAGCTCTGTCACCTCCCCAGAAGAGATGGGGGGGAGCACATTGCCATCAGAGGGAAATTCAGGCAACCCTGTGGCTCTAGACAGGAATGGAAGGGGCTCTTTAACTGGGCTTACAGATCCCTGGGCAGCAGGTTTCTGCTGTACTTCATGAGGGGACAGTCAGGCAGCCTTACCAATCGGATCTTGGCAAGATCCCTTGACTACCCATATAAGACAACCTCACCTTACTTAGCATGCAGCATGGCTCCTCCTTCAGTCATGCAGCTGAAAGAATGCCTTGTCACGTGTTGGTCCATCAGGACCATGAGAAGGCTGACTACACCAGGAGGAGCATTGGCGAGAAAATCTTCTCTGCACGAGGTGGGTCTGTGGCACAGCCATCCTTGTAACATGGGGGATTAGGACCAAGAGATTGACCAATATTGACGAATTAGCTCTTATCTCTGTCCCTCTTAGTTTTCATAGGGATCAATGCGTGAAGCAAAATTGTGGTCCCAACAGTCACAAATCAGAAGAGGACGAATGCATGAAGAAATCTTTGGTTTTCTTATAATCTCCAGACTTATAGGAGAATCCAGGAAACCAAGAAATTAATATATGAGCCCATATGATTAAACCCAAATGGTTCTCAATGACCTGATAGCCATTGTGGCTAGGATTAAGAGTGCACATTTGTTGACAGTATTGATGATTTCATTCACATACAGACATACCTTTGTTGGAGAATTAAACAGTGGCATCTCTTCACCCATGGTTGTTGTACCTTCACTCCAAAATGCTCAATAAGTCTGCCCACAACAAAGAGTCATTGCACCTATGGTTTCCAAACATATTACAATGGAACAAATGCTTTTCTTCATCTATCAAATAAAGGCCTCACTCCAAATCTGATCTGTCTGAAACACAACCAAAAATATTTCACTCTCCTTATAGCTCCATAAAGTTTTAATGAAGAACAATGAGCCACAAATTAAGAAGTTGTCAAAGAAGATCTCAGAATAGTATTTCAGACTAAGCCATCTGAGAATATTACATTGATATGAGTGTGAAAAATACAGATAACGTAAGTACGCGAAAGTCGACCCGTGCACGAATTTGGACAGAATTCCGGTTCACTTTACGGACCTCACCATTATAATGACATACTGCCCTCTATGTCTTCGTCTTCAAATCCATGTTTTAAGCAAACCTTAAAATGTGTCTCACAGAGAATGCATCGTTGTTAATCCATATAGTCAACCGGAAACGAACTCCTTAAATTACATCATTCTTACTTTAAGTGAGGCACGCTGAGATCATGGTTACAAATGTCCCTGGTATATATTATGTTGTGGTACTTACTGGTGGCTCTAAGCGTTGATGGTCGTAAATATAGTGAATGTTTTAAGCGAACCTTAAAATGTGTCTCACAGAGAATGCAGCGTTGTTAATCCATATAGTCAACCGGAAACGAGCTCCTTAAATTACATCATTCTTACTTTAAGTGAGGCACACCGAGATCGTGGTTACAAATGTCCTTGGTATATATTATGTTGTGGTACTTACTGGTGCCTCTAAGCGTTGATGGTCGTAAATATAGTGTTCTAAGGTAACTGAAGAGTATGCTGTAAGAAATGGTTACATCATTATGTTCTTGGAATTTGATATTTTAGAGGGTTGGTTTTCTGGACCAAATCGCGGTGAGGGTCTCTGAAAGTCGATCCCTAGTCGTAGGCATAGGCAAGTGAAGCACACGCCTAAGGTCGGGAATTCTGTATTCATATGTACAATGCCACTTCTCTAGTTGTGCTAACCGTACATGTATCTTTCCATGACTGATATTGTAGATCACAATCCAACTTTTACAGATAAACACACTCACGACCCTGCGTGAAGCATTTGTTCAGTATGGAGCCTCTCTTGTGCAGCACGTCATTGTACTAAGGAAACGGGCTCGACTTTTGCGTAATTACTATATCCAATCAAATGGGCTTCCAGTTCTCCATTTAAAATAACTTTGATATATTAAAGATTTTACCTCTCATCTTCACCATGACAAAAGCTATTGCAAATGAAAATGAGCTAAAAAGAAATGACATACAGGTCATTCCATACAAACTCATACAATATTAACATAAAATGACACCTGACCACCACAGATTTGCTCAGAGTTATCCACCACACAAAAAAGTACTCAACCAAATATGACCAAGAATGGGACAATTCCTATTTTTATAATTTTTTCTTTTCCTAGCAGACAAAAAGTCAAACAAGTAACTTGCTTAATTAGTGCACATAAAATTGGAGCACGACTTACCACAAGAAAAGATTTGTCTTTTTCCTAGCAACATATGAATTTTTGGGGGTAAACATTGCCCAAGCATCACATTTTCAAACTCAACAATGAAGCTAAAATCTCATTCAAGCTATAAGGGCATACTGAGTGAATTGTTCAGCTGTTTAACCCTTTCACTGCCAAGGATTTACAGCCCTAGCCAACCTCTCCTCATCTAGAATGGCAGTGGAGGTTCGTCGCACTGAACACACCATATGGTGTGAATGGCAGCAAAAGGGTTGAGAGATTCAGTTCAAGCTATTGCATGCCTTCATATAATAAATGGTTCCTGAGATGAAAATTTATCCATCCATGGGGGTTTCTCCATTTTACCCCTAAGTTCACCAGTCAATATCTCACTAACTGTCGATCAAATGGCCACAACTCTTTCATTTTACAGGGTAATTGGAATGACTGCAATCACTGAGAACTTGTATAGTGACATCCAAGATGGTCAAGCACACTGCCTGGTTGAGTTCATATGGAATGATCCACTATCATCTCTTTCCAATGTTTCTTTTCTGACAAAATTATATATATCGCATCAAATTTTAATTCATGGCTATTTTAGGTCTAACCATGTTTAAATTTAAACCCTTTCTTGAGCAAAACACTGCAGAAAGAACAGAAGATGGTACATTATTGTACCAGTACCCTATAAAGGTTTAACTAACAAATTGACATTTTCTTTAAGTTGGGATACAGGCTAGGCCTAGGTTTGCAGCAATTGTCTAGCTGTATACTACCCAGTGGATAGTTCACCTACCCTCCACACGATGGCCTAAGACAGCTAAAATAGTACAAACTTATTTTGGAATCACTGTACGCGCGAAGCCGAAGTCATAGGGAGAGGCCATATTGTCGATGGAGCCCCCTCCCATTCAACTATCTAGACGAGTAACTACAGTGTTTTTCACTTCAGTTAGACACTTTTTCCACTTGACTTCGACACCCATGCATGAGGAACGTCTCATGCACGTGTGTCTGAGTCATGTGAAAAACACTGTAAATCCAAAGCCCATCTAGCCGCTCGTCTGAAGTAGTGCTTTCGCGATGAGTTCACACGCCCTTTGAATGCAAACCGTTGCTTTCCTTGGACCTACCGACAGCGGGGGAACCAAAGTTTTCTCCAGTCTTACGTATGACACGAATTGGTATTCAGTAGATATCATTAAATGTAGTGGCGTATTTTGGCTGAAGAGTCAGGTGGGGCAGGGCAGAACGGGGCGCTAAACCCCACCCGAGCGATATTAGAGGAGAAAAATTTTACCGCCATAAGGGGGGGGGGGGCGAACCAGCTGTCCCACTCCCCTTTATACCTTAAATTACGCCACCGATTAAAGGAATCGTTAACGAGAAACGTGATAGATTCATACTACTCCATGGCAGCGCTGTATTGAGGATATTTGGCGCCATGTGCGAGATGGGTTTTGGAAAAAAGCCACCCGGAAATAAGACCCTCAGAATTGGCAACAGCGGAAAAGTGCCACCCCGTTATGGTTATGTCAGGTTAAAGACGAATGTTTTGTGACATTTATTGATATTGATGTCGTGTCATTTGATCAAACTTCTTATGAAAAAAAAGGAACGAAAAGTATCCGCTTTTCAGAAATGTGTTGAAGTTGTATTTTATGACCAATTCCGTGCAGAAAATGCTCGAGATTTATCTCTCTTTTACTATAACTTAGGCAAAGGTTCTGAAGACGTTCCTGAAGTTGCAAATATACTCTTTTCCTCTTCTTTGGGGGATCTCCGGCATCGGTTTTTGCCATCAACGTGATGGTACCCAGGCAGCATGTTCATGTAAACAATATATCAATTTTTTGCAAACAATTCTTGCGATTGCCATGAATATGACATCACGTTTGCGTAAAATTTACGTTCCTATATTTACGTCACCAAAGTGTACGTATATTTTACATCAACTAGACGTCACTCCATCTGACGTGAAGTACATGATATCAAGTTTTTGAAAAATTAACACCAGGACCATNGAAGTACATGATATCAAGTTTTTGAAAAATTAACACCACACCATCCATATGAAACTTTAGCTGACCATCCTGCAATTGCAGTACCAAGATCCCTCACTAGATGGAACCCTTGTTCCCTGCATCCTACAATTACCATTAAGTACTGGTTTTCCTGATATAGTATCAGGTTTTCTTAACATCCTTCTACTTTTTATTATGCAATCCATGAATACATATATGGTAAACATGAAATTATTATATATTTTTTTATAATATATGACTCAGGGAAACATTAAATGCTGAAGTTAAGCTTTTTATTGCACGGGATTAGGAAAGAGTAGAATCCCAGCCCCGCAGTTAGTAAGTCTTCTCTATCCTAAAGGGAAGAGAGCTCCCTTGAACATCTACTCCAAAAACCTTATACTAAGAAGGCTGGGCACTCTATGGCGTCGCCTTTGATGTCGGGGAAACCTCCTGTCCTGGTGTTTGGCCCCGGAACTACGCAGAACTGACCAATGGGATCATTGGATTGGAATGTCGCGTGAAATATGGCTGTCTCTGGATGCAAGTACTGCGTCTACGTACCACGCCAGGAGAAATTTGGCCAAATGGATGGAGATGTTCCGTTGCATCGGTTTCCCAAGGATCCGGAAAATCACGCGCATGTGTTCGCCTGGGCTTTGCACTAGGCCTATGGTCATGGCTTTACATAAATGTAACATGCGAATAAAGTATTAATAAAATGCTGAGTAACCTCAATGACCCAAACGAAAAGGTCAACATTTTCGCGTCTCGGATTGACAGGCCTGTTAGAATGGGATGACTTAAATTTTGAAGGAACAAAAGCAGGCTGTGGATACTTATCTTGCAGCTTCGCTTTGGATTTACAGCCGTACTAGAGCTGGCTGCGTAATAGATTAAAAGTTTACCAAGATTTTTATGGCCTAGAATGGCATAGTCTTGTAGGCCTCGCGCGTTAAGAGTGACGGCCGCCACAACTTTCGGTCTCTTTCAATTAAAGTATTAGATATTAGATTAGATTAGATGTTCTTGGGGTCCATTTGGGTTACAGCTGGCTTCAACTCGCGCACGTTGTTGCTGACAGCTAAGGAAAAATGTTCTCGGCAAAAGATGAGATTGCCATTGGGATTCAGAGATCTCCAGTTCACGAAAATGATACAATCCGTAAATTAACAAAAAATAAACGGATTCCTTGCTACATTGGTAACCAACGCAGCATGCATGAAACACTAGCGCTCTGCTCTAGGAAGCGTCGACGTTAGTTCTCGGGCCAACCACCAGGGCATAGACCGCCATTGCGGTTACCCTGCTTTCGCGCAGAGCGTCCAGTCTTCTTCGCATAAGGCCTTCGGTCCACCCCAGCCGACTGGCCACGGCGAACTGTGGACGCCAGTTCGTCCCGGATCGCCGCGGAGGAAGCAGCAGAATCTTCAGGCGGTCTGCCGATTCATAATTTTCTTTGTTTAGCAACGAGCTTTTAGGCTTCCGACGACGACGTTGCTTTGGACGCAAGACGCGAGGGTTTCTCGTTCTTTCTCGATACTTGGGCGATCCCAAAAGGGGAACTGCAAGTCCAAACTCTTCGGTTCCTTTTAAGGAACCTTAAAAGCAAGGACGCAGGAATTTTTGTCCCGTGAGTCGCCGGAAAGACAATAGGATTAAATAAATTGTGATTCGCCTAGAGACCTAAAACGGCCATTTTGATGTTCCTTACCATTCGTTCTACAGTGTTTTCCACTTCAGTTAGACAATTTCTCACTCGAATAAGACACCGATGCGAGGGCGCAGCTGCCCCTGGTGACTAGCGACATCTTTCTTTCCTTCCAATATTTAGGCTTGTTCATATGAATCAAACGATGTACTGGAAACGATGAACCGCATCATAGCCATGTTGTCAATGTGAGACCTTCCTTGCAGTCTATTAAAAAAAAAAGGCTCTAAGTTTTCGATTTCCCATCAGCTCGACGATGTAGAAACACTGGATCGGACTTCGATGGACAATCCCAGATCCACGTTAGATCCAGCCTTAGGTCTAATCCAGGTCTAATCCAGGTCTAATCCAGCCGACGTGAGTTCGGCGTGGGGAATGATACTTCAGAAACCAGGAACGATGCCCAAAATTTCATCTGTTTTATTGGAAAACAGTAATGAGTGACACAAAAGCCTAGTTTTTCACTACATTAAATTATCATTTCAATATACTGCGTATTTGGGAAGGTTCATATTGATTTTCCTTTCTTCGGCAGGAAATTAATCATCATCATTTATCACCCTCACCATGCACCGTCGTCGAAGTCACGTGAAAAAATGTCTAACTCAAGTGAAAAACACTGTAAAGCTCGTGGTCGTGGTTTCAACTGGGTTTCGGTCACGTTAGAAACCATCAAACTGTTTTCGCCTCCTAATCCTAAACCCTTAATCCGGGCAAGGTGACATATTTCGGTCTATTACTGTCATTTTTTTTAACTATCAGGACCATTGAATAAATTGTTTGTATTATTTTAGTTATACAGTACTGTTATTTATAAGAATACATACCGTAACCGCAGGAAACGGCCTTATTTTACACGAGTCTGACAGACTCACCTTGCCCGGAATAGGTTGTAAAAAAAAAGCTTTCCCGGATGAGGGTTAAGAATGACTGATTTCTTTAGTCGACGATGAACCATGATGCCATTTCCGTAAATTTATCTCGTCGCCTGGACCCCGATGTGTGCCCAGGATGGATATGAAATCGAAAATTGGGCCCTAGGTTCCCGTAATAACGCGATTCTAATATGCAAATGTGCAATATGATGCAAGGAGCTGATGAAAAGTTGTTCCTAAAATTTGTTCAGTACTTAATGGGTTCTTTCTGGTTTCTTGTTTCCATGTAATGACAAGTGTGCAAGTGTCCGATTTATAGATAGGCGCTAAAAACGGTTTTTCAACCCCCTCAAAAAAGAACTCGAGGAAAATCCCGAAGTTTTTTAGATATATAAAATATTCAAGTTTGCACTGTCGGTCGCTCCCTGCTGAAACTGGAAAGTCTTGCCGTTTCGGGTTGCACGCAGCGACCCGTAGCGACCTCGACTCATCGCTCCTTTGCCGATGTCACGCACGAGTCACGTTGCCGAGTCACGCACACTAAACTTCTTCAGGATCTCTGGCGTCAGAGCTGCATGAACACCGATGACGTCACGCTGCCCAGCTGAGCTGGGACAACCCCCTTCTATGCCAATTGGTGCCAATTGTTCGTGGATGGCAGAAAGGAGAAACGATGGTCCGCTTTCCTCCGTGACGGAAGATGGAGTCAAAGTGGAAACCTTGGAAATGGTTTTCCACATTGATTTCACAACGCAGTCGTTCAAGGCCCATTATATGCATTATTCTTCGCTCTATTTATTCCTTGAGTTTTTATTTATTCATCGTCTCCCTGATATCTACCATCGTCGTAGGGCGAACTAGGAATGATACATTGTATCTCATACTATTAGTAAATGTATCTTAAATTAGTATCATGAAATACCATTGGTGATGTTATGTATTATCAAGGCAAATCTTGGATGAGGAAATCACAAAGCGTCATAGGGTGGAACGTTCAGCGATTCGTGACACTTTTTGTTCATATAACATTCAAAGGTTTTAAAACATCTGGGGGGGGGGGGGGGTGCACATTTTTCGCTTTTGGCCTTCTGCCTTCTAAAAAATAAAAGGGGATGTGGGGGGGGTGGGGGGGGGGGGGGGTTGCACATTATTCGCTTTTGGCCTTCTGCATTCTAAAAAATAAACGGTGTGGAAGAGTGGAAAACGATTTTCCAAGGTTCGTTGGTAAATGTACCGATTCACCGTGAATGGCTCACTTTTACTGATTTACTCCTTGTTCTTTTTCTTGTCCTTGACTTGGAGTTTTTGAGGCCGTCGTGACTTGCTTCTGCCACGAAGGATGAGGATTTCCGGCTTCAAGGTCTCAAGGTGGAGGCCTTCAAATGGGTTTTCCACGCTTTGGCGGGAACGCCAAACGAAAATGAAATTTCGGGGGGAAATATTTCGGTCGAAAAACCGATGGTGCAACTTTTGAGATTGGGGGGGAAGGGGTGCGGGCAAAAAAAATTGGCACTGTTGAATCTATAAATATAGTCTATGCAACTTTTTAAGTTTTTTCTTCACATTCATTTCTGTTGTGCTCAAAACCCTTCATTGAAATATCGACTAGAAAGGGATTCAATACTTAACGGGGTGCACACTAGCTAATTGATCAACACAAACACTTATCCTCCAGTTGCTACTCATAAGTGATTTACATTTCACATTGACCAATCATTGGAATAAGAGCACTGTTTTGAGTTCAACTTCTGTGGTGCAAGTGGGAGGCTAAACTACAAAATGTAAATCTGCCAGAGATCTTTGGCAATACAAAAAGAAAATGATCACCAGTGAGCAAAAAAAGATACTTTTCTCTCACCATATTTATTGCTGCATACAAGTGAGATTCATTTCATGTCCTCATCCATCCACAACTTTAATTTTTGACAGATTCTTCGAATGCACCCTTTTCTTTGCTCACATTGACGCTGTTTGGCGCAGGTGAGCCGAGACCGAAAATGTGCAAAATCACATCAAAATGAGCACGATGAAAGACATGCTCTTATTCCGAGTTCTGTGGAGATTCCATGCAGACAATAATGCACTAATTGTGAAAAATATCACAGTCGCAGGATGTCCATCAACCTGTAGATGGACAGAGATGTGAATAAGGGCAAGGAGAGTTTCTTGGCAGAGATGGAGACGTAACATCAAAATATAAATTAACAAGGAGCTCAAAGGAAAGGAGGAAAAACTTGTCACGACAAAATAAAAAGTCCTAATCGGAACCAGGAATGAATATGACAAGAAGTGAAACTGAGTATTTGTCAGTGACAGCAATTATGACTACACAGGAAAAGAAATGGTTGTTTGACATTGAATTAATAACACGAGAACCATGAACTAACCCCACCAGCTCAATTATAGGGACAATAGTAGAAACTAACATTGTTAGTTTCTTGCACACACACAAGCACACACATAGTGACATAGCAGCCTTAACTTACAAGAGAACCTGAGTAACAAGTTGACAGAGTATGGGCAGTGTCATGAGAAACGGTAGGTCTGAAGTAAATGATAGAGAGGATACAGGTCATGATCAAAGTGCCGCCTCAGATCGGGAGTGGAGTACATTTTGGAGGTCAGGAGGGAGGGAAGAATGAAGGTCATGGATGCGTGCTTCCAGGTTCTTCAGGACTTTGGAATCCACAGGGATGTCATCTTCCCGCGCAGTTTCCAGCTTCTTCTGCAAACGCAGGAACATGTCCACCATCTCTACCTCTGCCTTTCCCTTTGTCCACAGGAGAACATCCTGTTGCGAATCCCAACAGATGTGCACTTATTAAACTATATAAAATGCCAGGGAAAGTAATATGTAATTAGAAATGGAATTTACAGCTGAGCTGAGAGCCTGGAGATGGAGAGCTTGAAGTTTGGAATGGGCCTCCTTGTATCGACTGTTATACCAACCGCTGAAGTTGGGGCAACGGAAAAACTTGCGGTACAGCCCGGCCCAATCGCCCTTTACGCCTGTTGTCAGGTGAGGTCCAGTTGTGTCAAGAGTGGCAAGGAATTCATCAGGATTAAATGGTCTCAAGGTTGGTGCAGCCTAGTGGGAAGTGAAAAGGAACAAAATCAGAATGTGGTGTACATCCAGCTAATGGAGACTTAATATGAAATACTGACTCTGAATGGGGATATGTTTTTCTGTAGTGGCATGAGGCTCCCCATGTATCTCTCAAGAGGTATCATGAAACTCTGAGTTAGTTCCATCAGGTGTCTGCGCAACAAGGCATTCTGAACCGGTAGAGGGCGGCTGCTTTGAAACCCTTTCAGCACCTTCTTCAGGATCACCTTATCCTTTTGGAGGAATGGTTTTGCCTGGGTGTACACTCCTGGCTTACAGTCCAATGTCTTCATCTGCACTGTTCGTCGCAATTTCTGCTTGTGAGGTTTACTTGAAACTGTGAACAGGATGGAGATCAAAATAAATTACTATGAAGAGACAGAGAGAGGGACTTGACATAAAATGCCAGAATACCACTCAGACATACCTGATATGTCACCAAGTCGGATGATGTGAGGCCAGTGTTGAAGACTTTTGGCAAAGAAAGGATTTGTGACCCCCAGAATGACAGGTGGAGGAGCATGGGTCCTTGATGTCAAATCCTTAAATTCACTGTTATGGATCGTGAAGTACGGACGGAAGTCTGCAGCATACTTCAATGGCCAGATCAAGCTGTATTATAAAATATAAAGATCCCTTAAATCTTCACAGATACAGTATTATTTTGATGGCATTAAAGCAATGGGTTAGTTCAAGTTGGGGAAAGCACACAGCAGGGATGACAGACCCAATGAGTGCCTGGACCATCTCAGAGCAGGTGCCAGGGGTGGAAGCCATGACCACAAGAGGTTCAGCAGTCAATACCAATTCCCACAGGAGGTGAACTTGGGTAAGAATCGGGAAAAGAAGCCGGAACGAGTCCCGATCTCCATAGGTCCCCATTCCGATCAGTGAAGATGGAGAATGAGGTGGCGAAGACTGACCTTCTAATGCAAACCCTGTTCCAATTTTATCATGCTTGGTCGGAATTCGCACCTGCATCGGAATGGATATGCAGAATATTTCATCTAAAATCATTTATACACATTCAAGCTCTCTTTAAGAGAAAGAACAATGGCCACATATATGCTAATGTCAGCATGGTTAGAGAAAGTGCATTGCTTATTGATGTGGGAATCTTCAGGACCCCAATCTCTCAGATCAGATCTCAGAATGGAGGCTGAGAAGCGCAAGAAAGAACCTGTAGTGATCTTGTTCCCCTTTTCTCACTCGCCAGATACTGCCCCAAATAGCTCCCATTTTACCTACTACCCTGAACCCACTCAAAGTCATCTCATTCATCCCAGTTGACCAGATTCAGGAGTCTAGAATGCATAGGCTGGCCTCCTTCAGAGTCCCACTATTGCTTCAATTGTCCCTAATTGAGAAACAGATTATAATTGAGCTTTCCAAATTTTGTTTGATTCTTCCAGGCAGAGGTGGAAAAAGTTCTTCTGCTTCCCGTTAACCATGGTTTACCTTCCCAGTTTAGCAGGTGTGTGGAATGACCCTATGGCTCCCAGGGATGTGCAGAGGCAAAAGCGGGGGAGGGGAAGGGGGGGGGGGGGTTTGGCAAAAGATCAATTTGAATCCAGAACTAGGCATGAAAACGCTTGTACGTGGGGCGGGTGGTAGAAAAGTTCGTGGACTTTTTTTTTAAATACCGCTTGCACCTAAAATCCGCATCTTGCTATTTTATGATTATGACGAGCCTACAAAACCTTCCATAAATTTCGCAGATTGACAACCTTACCAGAGTGGAAATAACCAATCATGGCGAGGTGAGAGAGCAGCAGATTGTGACAAATTTCCGTGTGGCTGAAAACATTTTGCTGCCGTTTGTGCGTGGATGCGGCCTTTTCACCCTCAGCAGCGAGGAATTTTATCACAATCAGCTGCTTTCTCGCGGGGTCTTCGGCCGTCTTTCTTCACTTCCGCTCTGGCAAGGTTTGTCAATCTGTGAAATCGATGGAATGTCATGTAGGCCATCCATCTTCATAAAACAGCAAGATGCGGATTTTAGACGCAAGCGTTCCAAATACAAAAAAAGAACATTTCCACCCAAGTGGAGATTGCACAGATGGGCATAGCCCCCTGAGAGACTCTTGGCATTTATTAAAATCGAAGGAATGTCATCCGAAAGGGTCTCCAAAGCCTTTTCTGCAGAGGAGCACTCCGATCGATCTTTTCATTCCCGTACTGGAATATTTCAACGCGTCATGCCTCTTCGCAAGAAATGCGAACCGGAGACGAAGACGGAACCGAACCCCAACGGATCGCGGCTCCAATCAGGGCACTTCGTCGCTTGGCACCAGCAGATATTCCCTCAGTGGCGAGATGCACACGACTCGACGGGACACAGGAACTGCTACGTACCAGGTCTGGCACAGTACCACGTACCGAATCTTTCCGACTCGGATGGGTGTCTCTGTTTCCATAATACCATGACTATTGCGACGATTATTGTTCATCGATGCGATGGTTGTTATTCATGCTTTGATATCGCACATTACCGTCTAAGGGTAGATATTCGACTGCATATTTGACTTAAGACGTTCATTAAAACGTTCATTTTAATGGCACCTAATTTAAAACCATTTGGCAATTTAAAACCATTTAACCATCCCCCCACCCTCCGGGGAATTCGGTTGCCGACCGAACGGACTGACATTCGAAGAGTACGAGAGAGCTAGAGGAAAATCAAATCACCCAGCGTTGGAAATGAGGCCAGACCAACGATCGGCGGGAGAGAAACTCCCTCTCATCTCATGTCGTTCTCCTTGGAGTAGACTTTAACAATCGCAACAGTCACGGTAGGGGAGAGAGAGACGTCCGAGTCAGAAAAATTCGATACGTAGCAAACGCGAACGGATCGGACGGCGCTCCGATGGGGGAATGGAGATCAATGTATTCTCTCAACTTTGAGCTCAAATAACGTCGCTTGAAACGAGGCGCGAAGGATCAATTAATCTGCCAGCGGAGAGCCAGGTAACCCGAGGCCGACTGATCGATAAAAGAGGAAAGGAAGAGGTTTCCGAGCCGCAAGACGCCATTTAATTCGTGATGAGTGTCTCTCGCTTCGTGAAATGAGCAATCAAAATCATGATCCCTTTTTATGCCGATGACGTGGCCGCCTCTTCATTACGATCAGGCAAATTTTATAGGTATCTTACTTCTCACCTATCCTACTCGTTGGGGCGAGAACCTACAAACCAAGGATCGAGTGAATGAGTAATACCGAGATATTTTTTGCTTACGCACTCTGCACGGAAGAAAAAAAAAAAAAAGCGTGTCCTCGTCCCTGAACTCACTGACGTCAGTCGCGATGGAGATGTCTTCCCGGTTCCGCTATCTTTTCACAAACAGTCGTCATTTACCCTCTTTCAATCCGTTACTATCTCTCAACCTAAACAATCCGACTGTCTCTCGTCTTCCCGCTCTTTCCACATAATTTTATTCTTTGTCCCTTGCTTTCCTTCTGTTTATTTTTTTTATTTTCCCTGCCTGGCCTTCCCGATCGGTCGCTACCCTTACCGGTTCCCGGTTACAGAACTTTTTCCACCCCTGCTTCCAGGTATGCTGACAATCAGAATTCAGAATGGGAATCTTTTCCAATGCACTAGCTGGAAGAAGAATATAAAAAAGGGAAAGGAAGACCTCTCAGACGGGGAGATAATGAAAAAAAAAAAAGGTGAACTGTGAGGTAAACCTGAAGATTCTTTCTGGCAGACTCAACTAGAAAGGATTGGAGAACAGAGCGTAATTTACTTAGGCAGATTTAATCAAGATTGCAAAGACCATGAGGAATGCACCTTCCTAATGTAAGTGCCGAGACCCACACAAAAGGAAAGAGCTCTACCCTCAAGTTTAGTAAGGTCACACAAAGGTACACATCAGTGTACAGTGCAGCAGATGCAGACCTGAAGGATATTTCCAAGGAGCGGGAGGTTGAAGAGATCACCAGGGAGAGGAGATGGCCAACTATCAATGTCATGACATGCTGCTTCCAGGCTTGCTTCTCCCCCTTCGAAAAACTCAGGAGCCACAGACTCCAGGATGTGGTAAAACAGTCGCACAAATGGAAGCTTGGATATCAACACCACCGACTGCAACAATTCCCATGACCAAAACATGTAATCGAGTTCATTTTTGCTCAATGAAATCAGGGGCAGTGAAACCAGAAGGAGAGGGGAAGTGCTGGAGGTATCAGAGGGAAAATGCTAACTCCCAACCCCCTTATATAAGCACAGTCAGAGTTTGAATGATGCATAAAAGAGTGACAAAACACAAAGAAGCAGCTGTTCTTTGGCCCTGCTCTGAACATGTTCCATTGCCCTGACCACAGTGATAAAAAATTCCATACCACTAACACTTTCAATCCTGGGGATTTGGATGCACTATGGCTTATATCTGTCATATGGCAGGTACAGAATTGAAAGTGTTAATAAATGGAACTCCTAATGGATTGATTTTGGCACCTTACCTTCTGAAAATACCCTCTCCTGAGGTTCCTATCCTTGACTTGGCGAAAGAACACATATCCATAGAAGTAAGAATTATTCACTTGAAGAGGGACAGGACAGGAACGGTTATAGTTCACGTGTGCCAACAAAGGACGTCGGCTGGATGCCTGTATGCGGAAGTGAAACAGGGAATCACCCATCTGTCCTGAATTAGAATCAGGAAATGCCAAGTAGCAGATATTCAATTTCTCCTCTTCCGTCAGCTTGGCATGTCCTGGATACACCATCTGAAAGGTAAAGGATGAAGGTTTGGCTTTAAACTGGGCATATTCCAACAATGTAGACACAATGGAAGAAATATATAACCAGCACAGATGAAACTATAATACTTACCTCTAGTGCCTGACCAATTTCCAAGTCAAAAGTGACAATGCAAATGCAGTGAAACCAGTTTGAGAATTGATCCCAAGGCAAGACCTGCTTGCCTTCAGAAGAGAGAGAATTCGTCCGCTCTGGAACACTGCCACCTCGATCACCAGAGGTGTTGGGATATTCACTTGCACTGCCACTCACATCAAGAGTCTGGATATCACAGCTCAAATCACTCAAAGTCAGAGCACTTTGGTTGCTTTTACAATCTTCGGCTTGAGAAGAGGAATCATCCTCAAAGTCTGATCCTAGATCTGCTGCATCAATGTAAGGGATCTTGAGACCCCAGTTGAAGGAGTCCTCCCGATTCCCATCCATGATAAATCTTTCAATAGTAGGTTGGCCAATTGCGCCCCTGTAAAGGACACTTTCCAAACTATATTCTCTTCCACGTTGTACTTTGAAACATACAGTGGTCCTCATGAGTTTAAACTTCACAGAGAGGCCTTCAAATTGAAAATGTATTTTCACAGTCATTGATTTATAAAATTTAATATGAAAAACGATTCCAGGCAAAGGTGCCTACCCATTGCCAAGACAATAGTCCTCTTCCTGCTACAATTTTCATGTACCAGCAATGTATTTGGATGGTGGTACAGCACTTGGATACTTGGTGGTACAGCACGAACTCAAATTTCGTGCAATATTAACCAGTATTTTCAATTTATACTTCAAGACAATTTTAAAATCCCATGCCAAGTGAAGGTGGCCACCAGTGCAAGTCCACTTTATGAAGGGGAGATCCATTGAACATTAGTAATTATAGAGCAGAAAGTATCCCTTCAAGGTGCAGCAAAAGTTTTAGAAGCTACATTCAAGAAGAAATGTCATCCTTCTGGGGTTCAGAATTAAGGGGAAATAGCTTCTTTAAATAAATATAAATTAGTACAGGATTATAACAGCAAAAGGGAATTTAAAAAGAAAGGAACTGTAAAGAGCAATGTACTAAATAAAATAAAAACAATCACACCAGCATTGTGAATGAAAACAATAAGGCACAAACTTTCAGGCCTTTTGATCAGATAGAGAGAGACCATGAAGATGAACACATGACAGATTCCCCATATTTCTATTTGAACTTATTTTGCAGATTTCTCCCCTCTCCCTACTTTGAATTTTTGTTTTAAAAGATAAAAATACAAGTATGGCCTCAATCACAACCATGAAGGATACAAAAAGCACAGGAGTTTGGAGAATACTGTCATGAAACTTTTATTGATGTCATGAAGGCATTTATTGATATCCTTATCTGTCTCCAGATTGTCTCCCTTATCTCCCCCTCTTGACATATCGTATCTTGAGGGATATAATACTATACATTGAGCATTAGAAAGATCCTATGACAAAGGAATGGGGCATGGCAAATCCCTCAGATCACATATTCAAGATTGCTTTTGACAAGACAAAAGAAATCAAAGCCTGCTGTTATCTCTTTTAGCAAGGGATTTACCTTTCCAGAATGGCGAAAGAATAATAAAGAAAAAAAAATCAAAAGAAAAGGCAGAAGGAAAAAGGCAAGCCAAGGAAAAAGGGAGTAGGAGAACTCTGGAAAGAAAACACTTGTCCCTTCCCCCTTCTTTTCTCTTCCCTCAAAAGATTCCCTTTATTGTCATTTTTTGGTAGTTCTGTTGGTTTCCACATGATACTTAGTGGATTAAGTAAAAGAATTGGAACCCAAAGTCTGAGTGAGGGCTTTTCTGGAAATGTATCTTATTTTTGGTGCGAAAGATCTAGTGAGAATGTGAACATGCCTCTCATTCACTCCATAAGAGTGAAATAGATCACAACTTGGCAGTACATTGGCAAGGAAGGCAGGAAGCCTCCCTCCCAAGTTTTCTAGCAATGTAGAGGGCTTGAAAAATTTGTATGGGGTCTATGAATACTTTTGCAAAAGGTGCATCAATGGATCTTTCATCCATGTTTCCCATGTGGCCATACAAGGTGCGAGTAATGCCAGTCCCAACATTTTTTTGCTCATTCTCATGAGACTCAGAGTTAAGTTCTCAACTCTTTTGTGACTACAATAAAAAAAAAAAAACTGATCTCGAGGACTTTGTGGCAATGACACTGATGACAATGTAGCACTTTTAAAATATGTGCTAAACAATAACCACATCTCTATGGTGCAGGTCAGAAAAAGAATTAAACCAATTTATTTTGTACTTCAAAATAACCATGTTCAATTAACCTGGGCCCTTCCTAACCCCCATGACCCACCACTTTCCAAAATTCCATTTTAGCTCCTCAGTCTTTGACTTGCTGGCGAAGGAGTAAAAAAACAATCATATACCATATCCATAAATCTCAGCTGCTCCTGCCTGTTGCATATACCTAACCTGCCCATCTGTAAGTTCCCAAATAACTCCCTCTCACCTTGAATTCTCCACACCTTAATACTAACTTCAACTTTATTGTTCCAGGATATCAGGAAGTCAACTCTATGACTCATCCTCCAACCTAACAAGGGCCTGGGGCCTAAAGTGTGAAAAAAAACGATGGTATTCACATGACTGAGTCTAAATCGTCATGGATTTATCATACCTAAAGGATACCCCGATTCAGTAATGGAAATTTTATTTTTTTTTCATGAACTTTGAACAAGGAAATAGTCCAGGCATCCTAGTGCATCAAAAAGTTATAAGGGAAAATAACACTGATGCTTACACTACTAAGGAGGTGGGGCTGATGAAAACCAAGCAATGGTGCAGTCTTCATGCACAAAGAATCTCACAGGATATTTTGAGGAATGTTTATTTCTTTCCATAGAAGGGCTTACAGAACAAAGACTGCATTTCTGCAAGTCATTCATGAATCACTCAGCATGTCAAGATCTAATACGCTTACATCTACTTGAATATGTGATGCAATGAGAATGAGCATTGTATAAAATTTTCATCATTGTGTGCCAAAGCTATGCCATTTTACCAAACTACTAATGCAATGGCACTAATATATATACTATGGAGGATATGGTGACATCATAAATGCACCAATTGTAAAGTTAACCCCCAGTCAGCAGAAAAATATAAATATATACATATATATGCACATAAATGGAATAAATGCCCAAGTCCTAAAAATTTGTGAAAAGCGTTGGGGGTCAGGGATGGGGAGGAGGAAACAAATATAGGCTAGGCCTAAAAAATAAAAAAAAATAAATATTATTAAAATTAAAAAAACTCGAGAAATAAAATTAACTTCTTGCTTGAAACTCACTTTGGCCCGTCTTGAAACTTAAGGCGCAATTCGGAGTTGACCAGCCGGAACGTGTAAGCCATTCAAAAAAAATCTTCGAAAATGATGGCACAGAAAAAAGTTTTTTCCAGGTGGTGAAAAGGGTGACTTAGGAATGGCTAGCCTAAACGGTGTTTCGGATCCAACACGAGCTCAAGCCTCACGTGCCAAGAGACTAGAACAATGATAGGCCAATCCTGCAATATGTAGGTCTAACGTGAGGCCTTGCCTTCTAGTCATGACTAGAATATTGTAAGCCATAATTGGATGACAAGGAATAAAGAAATTCCAATGTGAAGGAAGGCTAGTGCTATACGCTCGTCTCTCACACTCCATTCACTCACCAGTCGCTATTCCCACCATAACTTAATGTTGCTTTAATCGTGCACTTTCCTCAAACGACCTCCTTACATCTATTACGTTGTATATAGACTAGCTTTCTCGGAGATACTACACTTAAACTCCAAAACGTCTGTCGAGCAGAAGAGGAAGAATTAGGGGCACTTTTGAAAACTAAGCGCCTGAATTATTTCTAAAGGATGGGATTGGGAGAAGTCAAGGATATGCAGTGGTCGAAGATGCCCAAGAACATGTCCACTTCCAGTATCGTGGTGAAGGCGCACGGAAGCCGCCGGGTTTAACGGATCCTCTAGCAAATTTTCTTGCACATAGGCGAGAACCTGTTCACGTCGAAGTTAACGTCACCTCCTTTGCTCTCAAATGGTAAGCTTGTCATACTTGTGTTGGTCTGAACCTTCACACGGATTTGATTGAGCCGTTTTTCTGGCCCATGATTGGCCTAGCTTCACGTGAGGCCCAGGTGGTGTGGAAAGCCTAACAGCATGTTAGGCAATAAATAGGTGGTTTCCATCTTTCTCAGTGGATTGGCACGTAGTTCACCCTTTAAATTGAACTTTTCAGCTTCATGAGTTAGGATTTGAGTCTAAAAGGATTTTACGCGCGTATTGTTGTATGAATCCTATCAGTTTCATTCGCATCAAGATTATTCCCATGAGAAGAAAGCGGCAACAAATAAAGTTTTTGGGACCTCTCTCGGATTGGGGAGGGATTCAGAAACCCTCAAACCCACTCAGGTATTCATTGGGAAGAATGCAGACAGGGAAAATAGTAATAATAATAATAATAATAATAATAAAATAAAATAAAATAAGGTAGGTTTGGCATCTGGAAGATGGAAGTTTGCTGTTTGTTGGACAAACATCCTTAAATTGGGATTGGTGTCAGACTTGTTGATTCATCAAGCAGATAATTTTTATAATAGGAAGTTTTCACAACTGCACCAGTCACATTTCAATTGCAATTAGTTCCAGTTTTGATGTCATTGTTAGAGTAGCTAGAGCACAGTGGAGCTTTAGAGCACAGTTAGAGTAGAGCACAGTGGAACTTTAGTCTGAACACTTTTAGAATCCCTTCCCACCCCAGATTTTTTCAAGACCACCTGAGACTGATGTATAATTTTCCTCTGTAACAATTGGTGCTCGAGAAAGATAAGCGCATCGCTTGATTAGCAAATTTTGTGGCATTCCATGGTTTTACATTATTCTCTATGGAAAATACAGAAAATGGGGGCTGCCATGTTGCATAGAGGCCAAGAACGCCCATTTTCGTTGGAACAATAAAAACCATTGATGCCTGTATTCTCACGCTGAACAATGCTAATCAAGCGAAGCGCTCTCATTTCTCAAGCACCAACCGCTTCAGAGAAACATTATATATCAATCTTAAGTGGTCTTGAAAATACCTGTAATTTCGTAATCACTTTGGAGCTAGAGACTCAGACTAACGTTTCATAAGCTTTTGTGGGTTTTCGCTAAACCCAAGCGCACTCTAACCGAAGAGAACTAGTGAGAGACACATACCCTGGGAGCATTCCTTCCATGTTGGGCCAAAAGAGTGAGAAAGTCAAGCTATTTTGGAGAATGATGGGTCAGTTGGGTTAGAAAATAATCGCGGCCGAAGGCCGCGACCCTTTTCTAACCCAACTAACCCATCATCCCCCAAAATAGCTTGACTTTCCCACTCTTTGGCCTTTGACATCGAACCTGGGGGAAAATAATGGAGATCCACCTACTGTGCTAGTGCAATGACAGGTCTCACTGGGATGAAGACTAGACTGGAAGGGCGTAGTGAAACGTGCCACGAGAGTCGGGTCAGTCCACAGGAGGACCGACCTCAACCCAAGTACACTGTGCATGCCCAGGAAGGCCATGAAATGTGCTAGCAGATGCAGGGGCATGGGTGGAGCGTGTAATACGGTGCTCGGGGTTGCCAAGGCCCAAGATATATGACAAGTTTCTAGCGTTTCCTGGGCGAAACACTGTCCATGCGCTGTCAAGAGAATATATTCCCAATATATCCATATAGATATAAGTATGATACTAATACTTATTTGCTCCCAAGGGTGTGGGAAGGTATTCTAAAGTTAAGCCGTATGCTGTGAGGATGACGCCCTCAAGTCAAGTTTACCGTATCTCACTTATGATATATGGTCAAAAGTAAGGTTCAGTAGAAAGTAGCAACTGCTTCATGATACCTGACCACAGTCACCTTTTGAAGCACCCCATTGTGCTCTACAGTTTGAGTAAATATGATGAATCCACCCACATATAATTGATGTCTTTATGGACAATTCTTACTCTCCCCTATCCTATTTCTTGGGTGTGACTCAGTTTGATTCCTACATTGTTTTGCCCTTGAGGAATTGACTTTCAGGTGATCTAGAAAAAAAAAAACCTCTAAATTTAGGCTGTCACAATGGCAATTGTGAAAATGTTGATGGATCAAGGAAAAATCAGTTCTCTCATCAAAGGGTTTGTCCTCAACTCAGATTTTAAAAATAAATTTTTGGGGTCTCTATAGATAGGCCCCAACTTTGTTTGTGGAAGGAGGCAGNCAATGGCAATTGTGAAAATGTTGATGGATCAAGGAAAAATCAGTTCTCTCATCAAAGGGTTTGTCCTCAACTCAGATTTTAAAAATAAATTTTTGGGGTCTCTATAGATAGGCCCCAACTTTGTTTGTGGAAGGAGGCAGAGAATAAATGATGTGTCATGGCATCCTGACAGCCCTTCCTTAAATTGCTTTGTTCTCTGGCACTGGATTATTTTTTTGTTGTTGAAAGTTTCACTACAAGCTTAAAAGCAGAGGTCAATACTTTTTTTTAATGTAGCTTACAGAACTCATTAAGTACATAATGCATTGTATAATGAGTAAGTAGGTTAAGTAATATGCTCTAGATAACTATGTGGACTACTGTCAGTACATACCACAGGATTCAGATCAAAACTGGAAGATGGAACAGATGTAGGAAAGGAGGTTCCTCTTAACTCCTGGAGGGGATTCATTAATTGTACACCCTTTATGATATTGTATACATCGTAGCTTTTTAAATGTATTTTATCAGTGCATGTGTCCTGCCCCATCCTTGGGTTCCAGTAGCTATGCTTGAGAAAATTAGCTTGTTTCTAAAATTATATTGTACACCCTTTATGATATTGTATACATCGTAGCTTTTTAAATGTATTTTATCAGTGCATGTGTCCTGCCCCATCCTTGGGTTCCAGTAGCTATGCTTGAGAAAATTAGCTTGTTTCTAAAATTATCTGAAAATAATGTTGCAAAACACGAATGAGGGTATTCCATTCAAGAGAATCAAAATCAAAAGAACTCAATTTTATGTGGATCTTTATCGTTATCATTTTTTGCCACCAAGAGCTTGAGTTATGAAGGTTCTATTAGTGCATATAGACCTTTTTCCTGAATTGATGGTTAAAACATTGAAAGAAATTATTGTAAAAATGCAGGAGGTATTTATGGGTCCATTCAGTCATTGTGAATAACACCTATGAATTGAATGTCTTTTTTTTTTGTCTTGTTGCAGGCTACTGTTCCTGGTGTACCTCTCAACCCCAAGCCATTCCTTCATGGCCTGATTGGGAAGACAGTGATTGTAAAACTCAAGTGGGGACACGAATATCAAGGTGTCCTCGTCTCCGTTGACGGATACATGAATTTACAGGTTCGTGAGTTCACTCTGTATATTTTCATTAGAGATGTTACCAACAAAGGTTTTTTACTGCTGATTTTAACCAGAAAGGGTCTGATATTACCTATACGGATAAACCAATAATGATGTCTCCCCATATGAGGTAAGCTGATGCAACGAAAGGGTAGCATTTTTCAAAGTTGACATTATCTATTCTCAGTCACTGTCACACCTTTGTCAGACCTTTGCTGCATCAACTTATGTGGCTGAAGTATCTTTTACTGCTCATATAAAGACGAATGAAACAAGAATTTTGAGGCACAATTTATTATAGCAAAGCTTTTTGTCTTTTTGTCTTTGTACAGTATATCCTAGGGTGTGTAGGGCCACCTTCAGCTCCCCCACCCTTGACATGAGAGACCGATGGGTTGGAGAGGTATATTGGGGCTTCTGGCTTTGATCTTAGAGGGAACCTTATTTCATGGTTCAGCCAAATGGAAGATGGCCAACTCTTGATATTTCAAAAATTGCCCTATTTTTTCTTGGACTGCCTCTTAGTAGGTGCCAGTAAAATAAACTCGTGTCAAAAATACAAGCTCGACAAAAGGGCAGAATGGATGACATGCAGGAAGAGCAGCGAAAGTGTAACACGCACGTACTCCAGATCGATACTGATGGAGAGATCGTGGGCTGTCAGAGGATTGGGGACGTGCTGACGGCAGCGAAAGGAGCGTGAATTGATTGATTCCGAAGGCATGCGGGAAGGAAGAAGCGGCCGCGGGAAGGGGGCCGGGAGATGCGCGTGGATTTCGGGCGGGGCGGGCGCCTTTGCTTCGTGCCAAGGGACGACCTCAGCGACGACCTCGCACCAGGTGCACCCCGCAGCAGGGGAAAGCGCCAAATACGGACACCCAGTGCGAGAGAGCGTTGAAAGCTAAGCGCAGCCCATTACGCTTTTTTTTTTGATTAAAGAGGGGAGCGGGTGTTGATCTTTTTTCGACCGGTGGGTTGCGTGAGGATCGAAGAAACCTAAAGCGTTAGTCAATAAATACATTTTAAAAGAATCAGTAAGATAGAGATGAATCTCAAGTCGCGTGTCGAAGTACATGGGCTCATATTTTCTGAAAAGGGTAACGCTCAATCCAGATTACAAGCCAACACCGGAATGCGTTGAGGAAACAACTTTCGAGCAGACGATCCCAGGACACGGCAAACAAAAAATGGAACGACTCTGGAATTGCTTGCTAATCCAGATGCAAATATCAACATCCTGGAATTTTAAATACCTGATGTAGCCCCTGCACCTCGCCACATCCCTTCACGCAGTCTCGAGTTTTTTTTTTATTGTGTCGAATTCCGACACCGATGCAAAGGAAAAATCGGAGCTTGCACCATGTTGATACTCGAAAAGCACCCCGGTAGTAGTTAAGTATCATGTACGTTCGAGTTTGTTTCCAGTCTTGCTTGTAGCTTCTGATCTGCGCCAGATGCCTATTAATGTTGATGCTACCGACCATCGAGGAGTTGTGACAGCCCTTATTTTTTACTGCGCCGGTCGTCGATCGGACAACTTTCCTTATCGTATATGACGCAAATTGGTTCCTTGATAATAGCTAGAGAAAGTAATTAAGAGTCTGGACCGAGTGAGAAAGGGGACACGGGAAGGCACGGATCCCGCATACCAATGAGGAGGCGCGATACGGAGTGGGCCGAAGGACCATTGTGTCCCGACGAGAAAGGCATGAAACGACTCTAATGCACGTGGGAGACGTCATCCCGGGGATGTCCGGTTTCGCCCACCCTTTTCTATTGCGAGACGCACGAGCTGGGCGAGGCCGGAGTACTCGGGGATGTCCCGGTTGCTGGGGATCGCGAGAGGTTTTTTTCCTTTCTTCCTTTGTGTGTGATTTGGATCGAGAGGAATTGTCGGTATGAAATGGATGCTCGTGCGTGGTCCTGGTTCGTGGGCCTCTTGTCGGCGGGGAACCGAATGAGTTCTGTTTCTAAGTTGAGGTAATTGCTCGTTAATGCGGGTCGAATGCATAACCGTTAGCCGAGAGACTGGTTCGGCATTCGTGTCAGTTGGCAGTTGAAGGATTCGGGGCAAAAGCTCTGTCGCAACAAGCGGTTCGTGGGCTTACCCCGTTTCCTAACACGTTCCCCCGACGTACAAGAACTATAAACTGGACGCCAAAAGGAATGCGAATGATTTTGTCCTGAAACGCCCTTTCATTTGGAAGCTTTTTCTACTCGAGCCCTCAATGTTTCTTTTTCCTTTCTGTTTCGAACGCTTGGCATGGAATAATATCTGTTTTGGTTTAATAGTTTTCACCGAAATCGATGTGACATGGCGTCGAATGTCTATGGTCTGGATGAATTTCTTCAGCACCCGAAAAGCTTTCGAAGTTAGGTCCCGTTTCGTAAATCTGAACCTTGTTTCTACTCAGTTGGAGCCGAGACGGTCTAATATGATGCATATTCTCTAAACCAAACGCGGTGTGATAAAGCCCCTTTCTTGCTCGTGAAACCTTGGGCATTCGGACAGTTAGAAGTATATGTAAAAAAAAAATTTATTTTATCGAATTTACCATGCCTTAATTTAGTTGCTTCGGTCGTGTAAATTGTGCCCGTTAATACTTTCCGACCTTTGATACGATCCAACCGACTGCATCCTGAGCTCGTGACGATTTGTTATGGCATCGTTGGAATCGAGATCGTTCCAATCCTCTGCAAATAGTCTATCAGGGACTGATGATAAAAGTGGCAGTGAGACCATTGGATGGTTTGCCATCGACACTCCGGAGGCGTGATGAGGGAGCTGAGGGAGATACGAGCTCGAAGGTCCATGCCGTAAATCCTTTGGTTGATTAAATATCGTGATCTGATCGGCCCGCATGGGGGGTGCTCGATTGTCTGTCACGCTACTTTCTCTCGCTTCTGCGAACCCATTAAGGAGGCTGTTCATGCTGCTCCTGAAGACGACAAAAGCTGCGGTTACGTAGTTGAATGCTATAAAGAGACACCAGGAGGTGCTGCATCTTTTTCCAGTGGAAGACCCTGAATGTCGTGAGCATGCTGTCTTTGTTTTGCCGATGGGTGATCCCGCCTTCTGGCACTCGAAGGAACGGGAGTGAAGGACCCACTAAGGCCAAGCAGAGCACGAGTATTCTAGTATGTCTGGAATCATTAGGTCGGTGTTGAGGGAGGAGTTCAGGCGGAATTTTTCGACACGAGGAAACCATAAACGTCAGCCAATTATTTTGTGATGTAGCATGAGTCGGTGTTGCTGTTTTGAATCTGTCCCTTATTTCAAGAGAATTAATAATTTTTGAAGCGCTTGAGATTGAAATTCCTCTGATAAATATCGCTGTAATGTCACTGCTGGGTGTGCTGTTACTCATCCATAGTTCTTAAAAAATTTTTCTGACTGAAGTACTGGCACTCATTTTATCACTGCAACTTTAGTACCAACTGAAGAAAGCTTATGTTTATTATGAACAACTGATTTTAAATAGAATTGAGGAGTTGCTTGGTTAGTGTAAAAGTAGAGAGTCCTTGAGATGTACAAAAGAACCTCAGAATCATAAAATATTGTGCATATTTCTATTCCTCTTCCTCTTGCTTACCACTGGATGGAGAGCAGCACCAAAATGTAACTCATTCAGATATTTCCATCTATTGTGTTAATGAAGAAAGGAGATAATGAGCTGTGAGGAAATACAATCATGTGACACTTATTTCTGACAAATGCCATTGTATGCATCCAATTTTCTAACCTACTTGATGTGAAACTTTAATGCCAGATTTACAATTAGCAGACAGCCCAAAGCAATGGAGTGCTCATTTTGGGGGGACTCTCAAATTGCAGGTTGTAAGAACCAGCAAATTTTTATTCAATGGATGAGAAGAAAACTCCAAACCAAAACATTAATCTCTTACTGTCTCTTCATAGAATATGCACTAAAATTAATTTCATTTAATGCTGTGCCAAAGAGGCATGCTAACTCAAAACTTTTGGGTTGATATTGATTTTGGCCTCTGGCAAACACCTGGGTGTTCATGTTCCAAGTTCTAAGTTTATGCTTATTACTTTCTGTTGGGATGTCAGCCAGAAACTGAAATGAAGCTGATTTGCTAAGTTATATGGAAAGTAATTGGAGATTATATAATTTTTCCAGTTGGAGAAAGTAGAGGAATATATTGATGGAGCTGCAACTGGGACTCTTGGTGAAGTGTTCATTCGTTGCAACAATGTGCTCTACATCCGCGCTGCAGTGACTACCGAAGAGAGAGAAGAAGGTGAAATGGTTGCATGAATCCGGAATGCCTGCATCTGTGCGTATGAAAACACTCATGGAGTACCTGTGAGTATGCCTGAGTGCTTCATGTGCTTGTGAGCGACTGACCATCTGAAGGAGGTTTTCACAAGAGCCCAGGTGTGATCTCAGATCTTTTGTTTGCTGTGTATGTTTCATCCTCATTCTCTCTGCCATGAAAATAGAAGATACCTGGGTTGAGATTGGACCTTTTTATTAATGCAGGAACCAAATTGAAACAAAATGCTATCCATTATTGAACCTGTCACGTGTTATGTGGCAAAAGTCCAGAGGCTTGAGGGACGGAGGGTATTCTAGGAACCAATGGTGATAATGAAAGACAAAGACAAAGGGAAAATGGCTACTAGTAGGTCATGGCATGGCACAGTTAGTTTGAAGAAGGGGAAAGAGAGACATCATCTGTACAGAGGGTTCCAAAAAAAAAGACAAGGCACAGGGTTGCAACTTGTCAATTATAGCTGCCCATCATTGGGGGAAGAGAGCACAGCACCAATCATTTCCAGTCCCTTTCTGTAGTGTTTATAGGACTAAAACAAAACAGAGATTCAAGGCAGAAAGAAATGAGAATAATTATAAACATTTAACAGCACTCTACAATGAACAATAAATGATCACTCTCTCGTTGCACGTGAAAATCATACACACTGCTCATCATAATTGATTGAAGCTCTTTCTGGATACTGGGCTGAATAACTTAAAAGGAAAGAACAAGACAAATAGAGAAAGAAAAAAGCCAAAGTTGGGCGTATTCATGGGACTTCGACTTTGAATGGGGACCCTGGGATGTGATCATCTCCCCATTTGACAATCACAATGTGGTCTCCTCGATCGTGGACCACATAGTTGACGTTGTAATTGTTGCGTCCGACATGCTTGACGAAGACTTCGTCACATGGACCCTTAGGTCCAATCACTCCCACGTAGAGAACATTTTGCCCTGTAGAGAGAGTAAGCAGAATAGGTATTATATCTTATCACACCTTTTGTTACCAGCAGACCTATTCATAGTGATTGAAGAGGATTACTAACCTGCATCATCAGCCTGGACACTGAATGTGTTCTGTTTGTGCATATATGCCTTCTTCAGCCCCATGCCTTTGCAAGTGACTCTAGAAGCATCTGAAGAAAAGCGTGGCATGATGGTCCGACTATCATCTCTTTCCCTGGATTGCTTGGGAGTGGTTTCCACTACGACAGATGATGTCTCCTGAATATCCTGGTCAGTGATAGCTTGTCCTGTGGAAATGTCAACAATCAAAGTCAATGAAATCTGACATGCATCAAGCTATGGGGTGATAATACGAAACTCCATGTCACTGACCTGTAGCCTTGACTTTGAATGGAGAGCCTGCAATGTGACATCCATTGTATTTGACACTGATGTAATAATCTCCTGGGCAGAGAGGTGTATAGCGCACTTTGTAACCCTCTGGCACCTCGGTGCAATCCATGGAGACCTTAGAGGGTCCATCAACTGTGACTGCCAATGTTCCAGACCCAGCAGCACAGGTGTTCACGATGAAGTCCGTCTTATGGCCTGCAAATGCAAGTAAAATGGCCTTTGAAAAATTTCCTATAACATTCCATTTTATAGAAGTCATAGGCAGGGAACTGACCAACAGTGACAGTGGCAAGTCCAGGACCAGTGGCTTGAACAACAGCTGGATCAGCCTCATCTTTACCAACCCTAAGTCTGAATGGAGACCCTGGGATGTGGACACCATTCAATCGAACATGAATAAGATGAATCCCATTCTCTTTTGGCAAGAACCGAGCAGAATAAGCATCATCATCCAGGGGAGCCAGGAAGCAATCATCCTCAGAGCCACTCGGGGCAACCACCTTCAGAAAGAAACAAGAATTACATTTTTTATAATCCATTGCCTTTCATTGTGGCATGATGCAAACTCATTAACCCTAGAAATACTGAATCACATTGGGAATTACTGAGAGGGAAGAAGTCTATCAAACCCCAAAAAATCCAGCAAAATCATTCCAAAGGAATTGAGAAGTGATTCTACAAGACAATTTCAAGTAAAGCTTCCAATAATAACTTAAATCAGTTATTTTTATAGCATATCTAAGTCCTGTAATTTTCTTTGAATCATATACAATGGCTTCACTGAACCATAAAAAATAGTAAAGGACTGCTTGCTTCACCTTGGCATCAAGCTGCCCCTTGGCTCCATTCTTAGTAATGATGAAGGCAACAGGCTTGTTGACGTGCTGGATGTTATCTGGGAACTGGCCAACCTCTATCTTCTTGGCATCTCCCATCTGGGGTGTGACATAGACCTTGTATGGGGAATCAGGGATATGCATGTCATTGAATTTGATCCCAACTCGATATTCGCCCGGTTGGCTGACGGTGTAAGCAACGTAGCAAGAACCATCCTTTCGGTCCTTGAAATCTATCTCGGCCTTAGAAGGCCCTTCCACAGAGATGGCCAGAGCTCCAGCTCCAGCTTCTCTTGTCCACACGTTGAATTCGCATGGTGAAGCGACTTCACCTCGTTCCAGACCGGGTCCACCGGCATGAACACGATGGGCTCCGGCATCCCGAAGGGGACCCACGGTGAACTGGAACGGAGATCCTAGAAGCCATTCCAAACAAAACTGTATGAGTTCAGCTGCATCACTAATCCAAGACACTACAATGTGATGATAGTACCAACTAAAAGGGGATAGAGTAGTTTGGTCCCAGCACTTACCTGGGATATGGAGATCCCTGAATTTGACTGACACAGTATGCACACCAAGCTCCTTAGGCACAAAGTTGACAGCATAAAAGCCTTCTTCTACTTCGTTAATCTCAGCATCCTCTGCCACTCCACTTGGCGATGTCACCACAGATGTCAGCTCGAAGGCAGAGATCCCTAAGAAGAGATGACCACAAAATTATTAAACCTACAGGCAGAAATCTTGCATATCCTGTAAGGAAAAGTGCAGGGGAGAACTGCAACCAAAATGCTTTTCACCCCAAAAAAAATAAAAACTGGGCAAATTAAGAGTTTCTCTTTATTTGAGAGAGGTTTAGAATTAAGACATGTCTCTCTCATGAATAAATGTATATTCATGCAAACATAATTGAAATAAGCAAGAATAACTGTGGAAGCCCAGCCATGCAAAATTCTGATCAGCTAAGAAGGACTGCATGAGTCCTTCAGATCGGTGAAATGGAGATTATGTTCAAAGAAATGAGTGGAAGAGAAAGCACAGCACTGTCTGGTTGTGAAACGTTATGATATTCATGAGGGTACAAGAATCACCAGGGACAGAGGTTCTGATTAAAGAAGGCCGGCGATCCCCTGGGAAGTGACCATGCTCGATGGAGTACATTCGATCTGCAATGGCCATTGGGTCACAGTATCCACAATCCATTCATAGTGCTGACACGACCTGAGCCTATCTGAATGAATCCTGTAAGAAAAACAACTCACCTGGCATTTTGAAGGTGAGACGACACTGGCTTCCAACTTCAGTGATGGGGACGGCTTCACGCTCCCGCTTGATGCGCTCTGTCTGCCTGTTTGACCCCTCACCGGTCACCTGAGTAAGAAAATTAAAACAGGTAATTACAATATTAAAATGAAAATGAATAATAATAAAACATTGATAAAAAAATCATTTTCTCCAGGCATACCTTCACGGTGAAAGGAGAACCTTCCACATGATGATCAGCAAATTTTAGATTGAGGATATAATATCCTGGCTCAGTTGGTTGGTAAGACACACCCAGGGTCCCATCTTCCTTCTCCTTGCACTTGATCTCAGCCTTGGAAGGTCCTTCGATGGACAATGACAGGCCTCCATACCCTAAATTCAGAGAAAATCCAGGCAGAAATGAAACAGATTCTGTAGAATGATTAGAACAGGGGACAGTGCAAAGCGAAAGAGACCAGCATGACGCGTGTCGATGGTGAACTCGTTGTCCTTGTGCGTCTTCCCCTCCTTCAAGGCGTGGCCCTTCACATGCACTTTCTTGGCATCTCCAACTTGAAGTTCTCCAACATGGATGGTGAATGGGGAGTTGTGGATGTGCTTCCCCATCTTCTTCACTGCCACCTTGTGCTCTCCCACCTCTCGAGGAGTGAACGAGATCCCTGTGTCCAAATAAAAGCCAAAAATTCAACTGATCCACCCACAAACATCTTGGATAAATGTTTCTGAACCTTTAAATTTGAAAGTGCACGCACCAAGATTCCCATTGCTAAGTTTCTTGAGGAAGCAAGGTTCCTCCAGTCCCGATGGAGCCGTGATGGAAGCATTAAGACTCTTGACGTCTTTCTCAGTGACCTTCCCAGGAAGCGGGACTTCGCTGCTGGAGCCAACACTGATGGTGTTTCTCTTTCTTCCCTCTCCAGTCACCTTCACCACAAAGGGGCTGCCTTTGATATGCTTGTCACCAAATTTGCACGAAACCTTGTATTCTCCGGGAGCAGTGGGGAGGAAAGAGACCGAGACGGTCCCATCCTTGTTGTCGTGACAGCTGATCTCGGCCTTGCTTGGACCCTCGACGGCCAGTGACAGGCCTCCTGTCGTGACACGATGGGAGGAACGACTGAAGTCAAGCAATTTCCCTCTTTTCATTGGATCAAGTCTACTAATTTCATGCTTTTTTCCACTGTAAGAACTACGACTTTCTGAAACCACTTTCATGCATTCTCATGAAAGTAACTACAGGTAGGCTTATGTGTGCAATCTGAATGCCAATAAGTGCATGGTAGACCTATGAGCGAAAAATAAAACATCGGGGATGGGGAGAGAACACAACACTGGCAGCGAATCGTGGGATTAAGATTGGTGGAGTGAAGTGAAGAAGTCTTAACAGGAGCAATCCCATAAAGTTCTTTACAGTGTCAACCCTAAACATGACAGAGAGAAAGGAAGAAGGGGAATGGCCTTGGCAGATGGAAGGAAACAGGAATGGAAAAGATTGATGACGGAAAGCATGACAGAGCAGAACGTAATGAGAATGTGAATCCAGAGATAGAGAAATGTGGGTATTCCTCAGATTCCTTCACCCAGTTAATGATTCAATGCCCATACCCCATTGAGGCGGAAACCCATTCCTGGAAGGGACAGGCGAAAAGCGTGACTCCCAGGACTGAAGAACGGAAATGGAAATACACAGCACACTCAGTTACAAGGGTGAAAACCCACATCACACAACCACCAAATTTCATGCCACAGCCGTGGGGGGAGGAGTTTAGGGATTAGGAAAGGCAAAGGATGCGTAAAGTATGAGAGAAAATTAATGCACCATGTAGAAAGTATAATTTCATTCAGTCAGATGCTCAAGTGAGAAATACATCTTTTTATGAATAAAATTTTCCCTTGAGAAATAAAAAAGTATATATTAATTTCTTCATGGTAAAATTATCAAATATAACCTTAATTCAAATTCCAAGTCCTTCATCTTCATTTAAGTTCATTTCTATGCAAAAAAAAAACATTTAATTAAAATTTGACTTTTTCCCATGAAAATGTAAAACTTTTTACATTTAAATTCGGATGAACATTTTTTAAAATATAAATTCCTCGGTCATTCTTTCAGTGAGAAACTTTCTCGATGAGAATTCCTCAAGGAATTTTCCAAAAAATGTTCTCATTGAACTCAATGCATCGACCCAACGACCAAATTTCAGTCGTTACATTCTTCCCCGCACGAAAACCCAACCCACTTGGTGCGCGACAGACGGCTCACACTTTACATCCCGTGCAAGAACAGCGGAAGACATCAAAAGGGGGAGAAAAAGAGACAGAAAGCAAGAGGGAAGGGATAAAAGCTAGGTCAGGAAAGAAAAGTGTGGATGAGAGATCTCCATGTGTGTTGTGTCCTTTACCGCGTCCCCTTAGAAGGCTGCTACCTGCTCCAGCATCCTTGGTCGAGATGGTGAAATTGCACGGTTCCCCACAGATCCCATGGGTCAACCCCGGCCCGAAAGCCGTCACATACCCAGAACTGATCGAGTCCACATGAAACTTGAACGGCGACCCTGCCCAAAAGCAAAACACGGTGAAACCGGAAATGTGACATTTAGGAGCCCGCATCCACCCTCACCGCATTCCCTCACCCTGAACATGCTCTCCGTTGTACTTAACATGGAGCTCGTGAAGTCCCTCCTCACGGGGTTCGTACCGGACACTCACAGTGCCATCACGGTTGTCCTTGATCACAGGCTTGTCAACCTTCCCGCTAGGCATCTTCACCTCAGCTGCGATCGACAAAAAATCACTTAGGCGACCTCCAGGGGCGACCACCTCCACAGGCGACTCCCCCTCGGGCGACTCACCTAGCACGTGCCCTCCAGTGGTAGGAAGCGGGATGTTCCGTAGCTCGACCGGTCGGTATTCCCTTTCCTCGGTTTCCTCGGTTCTTTCCTCCCTGATGTGCCGACTCTGCTGGGTTGTGGTTGTGCTGGTGATTCGTTGCTTGATGGAGGTTGTCGACTCCTCTCTCGCCGCCTGGAAGTACACGTTTTTCCCCTCATCTCAAAACCAGGCTCTTTTTTTGTCCGCGGCTCGGTCTTATCTCACTGATGGAAGCAGTGATGAAAGTCGACTCGGAAGTGTGGGAACGGTAAAAACGAGGGCTGTCGCATCGAACGCCAGCGCCGGTCGGGCCTTTCCGTCAGGCCGTGATTTTATTTAATTATTCTATTTATTCATTTACTTTGTCAAAACTTACTTGGCGCAGATTGTTGTTGCTCGACAAATTTTTTAAAAGTTAAAAGTTCGGGAACGGTGTTCCCACACCGGAAAAAAAAAAAATCATGGGAACGCCGTTCTCACTCGCTCCCACCTACTTTCTTCACTGGCCGTAAGGGAATAAAAGGAAGATGTCCAATCGTACTGTGGACGGATGGAAAGTACCGGTAGGAGGAATGTTAAGTGGGGTGACGGATTGAAAACGGAGCAATTCACGGAACGTGGGCACCACTTCCACGTGGGTCACGGCATAGCCGTAAGCCATGGAGCACCGAAGCTCCATTTTCCGCCTCGGACGAGAAACTCACGAACCGGCGATAAAGCACAGAGAAGAGAGAGAGACGAGGGTGTGAAGAGTCGGGTGGAATCTAAATTTAGCATTCCATTCCATCGCGATGAGATGGAACCCAAGAAGCGGGTGGGGGAGGGGGGGAAGGGGGGGGGGGGCGAGGTGATGATGAGATCGGGGAAAGGTGAGCCTCTTCAATCCCGTTTTTCGTTTATTCATGCGTTTTGAAATATTTCTTTGAACATGCCGCAAGTGGTTCCCCCGCAATGACGACACGATATTCCACCGGGGAAGAAATATTTCATACGACAAATAAAATTTGGAATGCGGGATCGAAGAGCCCAAGCCGAAGCCAATCCGGGGTCTCTCACCTCGTACCATGGGGGCCATCGAAAGTAGTACGTGTAGGTATCGGCACCGTGGTGGTACGGGAAGACGGGTGCCCCGCCGTGCTCCGCCGGCGGGAGGAATGCGATCTTGCGACGGTAGGAGCGGGACTTCTCGATCGGCATTCTCGAGTGGCAATTGGCACGAAACGCGTGGGGGTTCGTCCGGATCTGTCCCTTGAGGAACGAAGAGTCCCGGACGTGCATGGTACAGGGCACAAAGGAGAGCACGCACGCACGCACGCTCGTCGATGCTCGGAGAGCAAGTGTGCGTATGTGCACAGAGGAGAAGGAAAACCGACGGGACACGCCCGCGGGGGGCTGGCGGCAGGTTCCGATGGAAATCGATCGTGATGCGGCGGGGAGATCCGGAGGATGACGCAACGGGCGAAGAGGAGAAGAATGACCGAAAAAGGGAAAGGGAGGGCGGAACGAAGGAGGTCGAGTTGGGTGACCTGGATATCACCGACTCAGTCAGTGTCTGTGCGTCTGAGTGGCAGGGTCTCTCCCCTGTCTCTCCCCGGTCTCTCCCCTGGTGACAGGGAACAGGCCGGTTGAAATGCCGTCTCGTCGATTGCATCAAGCACGTACAACCGTTTTTTTTCTCTCTCTTTTCCCCCTCGTGAACATGATGGATGGCGAACGCGGAGCCTGCTACCTGGAGCCTGTTACCTGGGAAGGCGCTTGCTACCTGTGATGATTCTGGGGATCTTGGAAGAAAACCAGACCCGATTGTTCCCACCTGGCACTCATCAATATTGATGAGATTCGGCGCGGGCGAAGCCGGGAGAAGGGAAATTGGCAGCTCATCTCACGCAAAGCCCCGCTCCGCGGATTATGAGTTATGAGACTCATGACTCATGAGTTCCACTTCCTTCCCAGGCACGAGATTCAGGGCGGAAACGGAAACCTTCCCGGTTTTTTTTTTTCCCCAGGAATCAAGAACTCCATTAATTTTCCTTCCCCCTCGCGCGGTTCCTTTGACATATTCCTCCTCTATCGCGAAGTCATGAGCCGTTGGAGCCTGAATGACAGGCGAGAGTTTACTCTCCGATAAGAGTAAAGCGTCCCGGTTGCATTGTCTTCTATTTATAATTTTTATCATCTCGATTATTTTTCTCACTTCATTTCGTATTATATCACCAGGTACGCCAGGAATGCCCGACGCCCCGAAAGAGAACACGACGAGATTAGCCAGCAAGGTCTGAAAGAACGGCAGTGTCGAGGGAAAGACACAAAGGGATTCCAAGCCGATAACGTTTTTTCCCCTCCCCCCCCCCTCTCCCCCTCCCCTCCTCTCCCATCCCGCAATCTCCAGCAGTCCAACCTGGAGTCTATCCAAAGGAAGGAAGACACCCGAGACACCCCAAGCCATATTTCCCTTTTCACCTTCTCTGAAATAGAACCCTGACGAATCCCCCCCCCCCCCCCCCCCTCTTTGTAAGCCGGAGAGCCACGTGCCAATGCATGATGACTCCACATTTCAGTCATCGACACGCAAGGTCTGCGATCCCACGGGGTGGGGGGCGGGCGGGGGGGGGGGGGGGGGGGGGGGGGGGGGGGGCTTCCTCGGCACGGTGAAGTGGAATACGGAGGTTAACATGTGTCTAGACCNGGGGGGGGGGGGGGGGGGGGGGGGGGGGGGGGGGGGGCAAGAGGGGCAGGGGGCGAATTGGGTGCTTTTGTACTCCACTTCGGCCATTTACGAGGGCATCTGTCGGCTTTTATGGCTTCTTGTCTCATCTGGCATTTATAAATCTGATGCAAGATGATGAAGAAAAGAAGAAAAGCGCATAAAAATGGGAATTACGCCATCCTTTTTGCACCTTCCGTTATATAACCGGCACCAACTGTCGGCTTTTAAGCCTTCAACCCCCCCCCCCACCCTACCCCCCGAACTCCCGACTCGTAAAAGAGACAACGGGTTCAACAGATTCCAGAACTTGAGTCACATTTCTCGTTTTCTGCAGCTTGAATAATTTCATCGCTTGCACTGCGGCTTTTGAGCGAATTTTGGATTCTGTAAATCAATTAATGAAAATCTCCGGCCAATTCACCTAATTCACTCCTGCATCGTCGCGAGCAGCCTACTTTACAACCACCCTTTCAAGCCTTTTCAAGCCCTTCTCGTGAGAGGTTTCTTGTAAACTCTAGGATTCTGCAAAGAACATCTTGCGTGGGGAATGGAAAGAGCGAAAACGTTACTGGAAGTAAGGGCAACAGGTGAAATGAAGCATGCAAGTACGCGGAAAGAAAATGGAACATTTCCTCGCTTTCCCTGACGTCAGCCGAAAGCCATCTGTGCAAAGATGTACACAGAGGGAGAAGAAAGAAACCCGCCCAGGTCCTTGTCCTCCACTCGACAAGACACACACGACGGCTGATATCCTCCCATCCTCGGGAGGTACCTCCCATACTCGGGAGATACCTCCCATCCTAGGGGGATACCTCCCATCCTCGGAGGGTACCGCCCAAGTGGATGACGAGCAGCGCTGGAGGGACGGAAGGGCGGAGGAGGGACAGTCATCCGTCACAATGGGGGGGAGGGGGCACGCGACGAGGCTAAAGAGGCCTCTAATTGAATCATTACATGGGATCATTTGTCACGTCTCATCCATACCTCATTTGTCTGCTTGTCACCCACACTTCCTCACTCGCATTATGCACCTCATCATTCACTCATTCATTATTCATTCAAGCATGCATTCCTGGGCGAAACGCGACGCCGGAGCGATTCTCACCTCTCTCGGTGGCCCGACTCTCCAAGTCTCGACTCTCTCTCGAAAGGCGAAAAGCCGATCGGGGTGGACCTACTTAGGAATGAAATTTCACCGGATTCTACTAAGGGGCTCGGGTAATCGCACTTCGGAATCCAGAGTCTCTACACAGAACAAAAAAGAGATAAACGAGCACGACTCCCGACACCGACCGCGACGACACACCGCCCGACACCGACCGACACCCACACCCGACCGCGTCGACCAAGGGAAAACCCGCCAGACACCAAATCGGCAGATGGCGGGGGACAGAAAAAGAATGAAGGTGTAGGTAGGTAGTCCTTCGGTCCGATCTGTCCTCTGCACCCACAAAGAGCGCAAGCGCCCTCCTTTGCTCCCTTCATCCCATCAGACAGGCTGCAAAAATTCCAAGGGCGGAACCCTAACTTTTCCCTTCTATCGGGAAACCTCGGCGGATTCCCGCAGTCCGAAAGGGTTTTTCATCGCATATGCATCATGAATTACCTTCACCGTTACCATTGTCGTCACCTTTCAACATCTTCGAGCGGAAAGATACAGCCAAAACCGAACAGTTCTTTGCATCCGCTCAAAAACATCTGGTTTCCTTCCTCACCGACCTGAAACGAACTCCCTGTCACGCGGGGACGGCTATTTATTTATTCGCAATCTCGAGTAAAAGTGAACCAATGAATGAAGGTTAATACAGAAACTCTAATTGTAACTATCAAGCCTATTTTCCATGTGAAACTTCAAGGAGGTCATCACATGAGAAAGCCTAGAACCCCCCCCCCCTCCCCCCCCCCCCCCCCCCCCCCCCCCTCACCCCCCATGCAGAGAAATCATTTCCCGACTCCAAAAAAAAAGGAGTCCCCCAGCTAGGTTATTTCGAGGCGCATGTGATCCCTGGACCTCACTTACCCCAGCAAGAAACCTTGAGGTTCCCGCGAGGTCTCGAGTGAAGCCGACCGGTTAAATGCCCCGTCACCCTTCCCCGCCCCTCCCATTCCTTCCCCTTCCTCCCCCCCAGGAGACCCATTAGAAACTAATCACGGGCGATGGTGGGGAACGACCCTGCCAAAACTCCCCGTCGTCGCCGATATACCACCCCCACCCCCCACCCCCTCATGATAACAGATGGAGACACAACCAACGCCAGAGAGCCCGACCGATACCATCGCCAGGGAGAGCAAAACAAAAAAAATAAAACAAATCCAGTGGAAACAGGAGAGAAGCCGCCGAGGCCGGGGCTAGATCCGAGGTAGCAAGTGATGAGATTATTTTTAGAAGCTTCATGTCAACCTGAACCTTCCTCCTATCCCCCCCCCCCCTTCCCCCCCCCCCCCCCCACCTTCCTCTCCTTATGCATGGAATTTGCGGAGTCGCACAAGGGCGGCGTTTCCCTCCTCCTCCACTTTCCACGCGAGCCCTCTGCCCGACTTGCATACTCAAAATGTCTCGAAGCCCTAATGGGACGCATACTGCACGTACTCCGCGAATTCCGAAACCACAACAAACTGTCTCCTTGTATTCTTCCCTCCCCGCTTCATTTGGAGCGCCGAACCCATCACAGCCCCTCCCTTTGTTCGGCCGGAACGAGCCGACTCACCTTGAGTCGACGGTCAACACCAGCTTAATAAGGGCATCGCTAACGCTTCTCCACGGCTTCGATACCACCGCGATATCTCGATATCGCACCGTACCGCAAGCAAAAAGTGATCGCCCATGCCGACCAAGACATCTCAAAGCCTTCCCGAGCAGAATGGCGTCAGACCCACCGCCGATACGCTGTTGAACATATTGCACACAGCTGCTGCCTTGCCACCATGATTCACTCCCAGTCGGAGTCGCTTACAGATGCTCTAATAGCAGTGATGAAAGTCGATATCTAGAAGTAAGGGGACGGTTTAAAACGCCGCTCCAACACGTCAGACGTCTCGGTTATTTAAAAAAAAAATTGAAATTAAAATTTTAAAATTACCGCCTTATACTTGGAGTAGATCGCCATTAATTGCAGAAACCCGCGTCGTAAGTAACATTTAAAGTTTACTGTTCTAAGCATGGGTGTGGTGTTCCCCCTCCAAGACGAACTTGTGGGAACGGCGTTCCCACACCGAAAAAGTACGGGAACGCCGTTCCCGCTCGCTTCCATAACTGTCCATGAAGACCAAAGACTTGTTATGGATGGCAGCACGATTATGAAAAGAGAGCATTAGCATCCAAAAGAGCATTGTGATATGTTTATGAGCATCCATGTTTATGAGCACCTATGTTTATGAGCACCTATGTTTATGAGCGTCGTGATCACTCCTTGCCATTATCTACACAAAAAGATGCCTTCTGCTCAGTTCAAAGCCGCTACAAGATTTTCAACTGAGTGCATGAATCACACACACTTTTTTAAAATGAAATCTCTTGGGGACGGGAAGAAATTAAAAAACTGCAAGCTTAAATAAAAGCTTGCAATGGCTCTCATGCATAATTAATAATAAACGAGGAGTCCCGCGTGACTGGCGAATCTCAAAGTCATCAAGGACTAAAAAAAAAAAAGTTGATCAGAGATTGTCCTACCCCACAATGAAGCCATTTTTTATCTTCTCATGCCAATGGCAATTATTTAAGACTCTTATCTGAAATCTCACTCCTGATGGCTGTACCCACACAGCACAAGCACATTCCAAAGATGTCCCAGATATGTCCCCTCGGGACAAGTAAGAAGTCCCAGAGATAACTCCTGAGACACCTCAGGGCCATAGATATATCTGGACGCAGGGGCACACCACTCTCGTCCCGGAGCCATCCACTGACGCATAAGTAAAACGTCCCACGTGTGACTTTTGGGGACACCTCAGGGCCATAAAGACGTCCGGCAAAGGGTAGACACCCCAAGGGAAGCAGTCCCCATCGCTCAGGGATATCACAGGAACATCTCTCACCCTTGTCAGCAGCACGCCGTTCGTTGCATCGAGCCGAGATTCCCTCGACTTTTGAAGGCTCAGACCTCCAACCACATGAATAGGTTGGAGGTCCGTCCATTCATGCCAATTCAGCATCATCATGGAGAGTGCTACTCGGTGAATTTCAGGAAGGGCCCGATAATCTTCACTTTCTCCAGTTTTCAAGGACCGTGGTGCAAAAATCACAATTCTGCTTGGTAAAAAAAAAACCTGACTTATGATTATCAAGGATTTACCTCATCGAGGTCATGCACCCGGAATTCATGTCCTCTGTGCACAGGGAACAAGTCAGACGTGTGAGAAGGGAGATTCCATTTTACAATGAGGACGGGGGGAAGCAAATTTGCGTTTTCTTGTAGGGTGTAGTTTCACGCTACTGTGATTCCTTCTGTGCACTATTTAGTTCTGAGATATGTTTGTGTGGATTGTAGACATTCTGATGTTCCTTTTAGTACAATTTTTTACTGTCAGCTGCGCTCTTATTGCTTTGTATTTATTTATACGCATGATTCAAATCTACGTTATGTGTAGGGTGCCGGTCCTCAATGTGTTAAAGGTCATGTTGGCTTTTGGGTTACATTACATCACATGCCACTTAAGTATGATGTCACTGATGCAAATTATTCTTTCGAAGAAAAAATGCCATATGAAGTATTGCAATATTGCCTACAACGACACTAAGTCATTGTAGGCATGATCATAATTATAACCATAATCTCACCTGAGGATATTTGACATGGGGAAGCAATCAATCCAAAGTGTCATGTGACAATTACATTCCAGATTGAATGTTTCACCCTCTCATACATCCACAGATGAGATGTCTTTAAGACATTTTCCTACTGCAGGCAATATTGCAATACTTCAAAACACACGAAGTAGCATGTGATTCGGAATGCAATGGGCAGATGCAGTCTGTAAAAGGTAAGGATGAATGTCTCCTCCTCCAACATGCTAGACCCAAAACCAGTTGGAATTGCACCTGATTTATGCATCTGGAATATGTGCCCAGGAGGCATAATTTCTAGGTGCATGACCTTGATGGAAGATGTCTTCTTGGTACCTTGATAGAAGAATGACAGAAAATGTCTCCTTGGTACCTTGACATCCAGCCTCAGGTCTTTTCAACCACCTTCATCACAGTTCAGTTTTGTGCAAAGGAAAGTAATGATTTTCATATAGTGTACCTAAAAATTTAGAGAAAGTTAACAATATTGGGTAAGTTTTTGTAATTGAGCAATAGTTTCCAATATGATGCTGGAGTTTTGGTATGTCTATTCTGGTTAGAATTCTGAGCACAAGCTTTAAAAAGTCAAGGGAATCTCGGCTCGATACAGCCTCATCGAGACCTAACACAACACAAACACATTCCAGGGATGTCCTTGAGGATTGGGACTAGTTCCTTGGGATGTACCCACACCCAGACGTTTCATGACCCTGATACGTCCCTAAAAGTAATCTCTGAGATATCTTTGGGACGCATTTGTGCCAGGTGGGCTGTACACACAGACCACTCAAATGGAGTCATTTGAGTTGAGCTGTCAAGTATGAAGTGACAAATGAGAGGGCCCACCTTGAAGGTGTATTGTCCTTGTGGAACAGGTTGACCACCAAACTTGATGCTGATGCTATACTCTCCAGTGTCCTTGCATGTGTAATAGATGCTGAAAGTCCCATCTCCATTGTCCTCAATATCGATGTCCAGATCACTATAAGAAAAAGTAAAGCCATAAGACTCTAGATGTAGGCGGATTTATTACTTGACTGTTTCCATCAATCCCCTCGTGAGTCTTACTCTCAGAATTTAATATTTAAAATTCAATTAGATTCACCCTCACCAAGATGGAACTTTCTAGTTGTGGAGAAAATGTGAAACTTGCTTAGTGTTCTGTTTAGGTCTACCCACTTTACTTTTCAGTAGGAGGGGATAACCATCCCATCCCCTTGTGGTTCTTTGCACGGGCAGCATGAGAGCCCAAGCATTCATCATCATGATGGAGAAATACCTTGAGTTTTACATACAAGTTTTCCTTGGCAACCTGCACATTCCCTTCCTTTTTTTCTCTCTATGAGAGACATTGCAACTCACAACTTTTCCATTACGAAGAGAAGCTCAACCGAGACATCACTCTATTCACACTTCAGCATTCCTTTTGCCAAGGACATGTTTATAAAAGTAAAATAAACAGAAGAGGTTTATTGGCAAATGACTAAATTCTGATTGGAAATGAACACATTTTAAAGTCCACACTGACCACATTCCAGGTGACCATCAAATCTCAAATTGGATTAATCCTATCTAGGGCAAATAATTTCTTCACAATCACAGCAATCATAAGGTGATCCTGGTGGTGTGGGCAAAGTGTGTGTACCAAATGTTCATACAATTATGTCCATAGATGGAACTATAATGAAGCTGACACGAAGAAATCATAAAATGAGGAGTTCAAGCAGTTAAAATTAACTGAACTTAAGTTTCAGACAAATTTAATTCAGATCAATTCTATTCAGATATCCAGTCAGATTCCAGAATGCCACATCCTTGAGGTCCAAAGCAGGTACATGATTTGGTGAACCATGAATATAAGGTTAATACAGAAACTCTAATTGTAACTATCAAGCCTATTTTCCATGTGAAACTTCAAGGAGGTCATCACATGAGAAAGCCTAGAGAAGCAAGAAAACCTATAATTATGTACTTCTATCTGATTTTCTTATTTATTTTATTAGGAAATTGCTAATAAAATTACAAATTTTAAATTATTGACCAGGTCTTTTTGGGACACCCTGTACATGTACATGAATAGCACTTGATAACTAGGAAGATATGATTGAAGTCCACCCACTTTCTATACAAGAAAAATTGCAAAGTTGAGATGAAAATGATTCACACACCTGCCCGATGAAGATCGAATCCGGCAGGTAACAGCCCCAGTCCCGGCATTTTTGGCATTCACGGTGACACAGTACTCTTCCCCAATGGCAAGAGTCTCTTGAAGACCCTCAGTGATGCGACATTCCTCAGCCTGAGGGGTCAACAAGAAAACGTGACGTCTCTTCCACACCACGCGCATCTCCTTTGCTGACCTTCACTATCACTTTCACTTTCCTCCTCATAAGTGACTCACTATTGTATATGAAGACTAGATTGTGGTAAACTTCCACTAGACACATGAATCCGTGCACACAAAGAGCCCAGTGTGACTAGATCAATGGAAGCATTCTGACTAGACTGAAGTCATCCTTGAAGGAGGGGAGATGTACACGACAAGGCATGGTTTCATGGGTGTTTCTACCTTCAGGGCATCCATGTGGTCCACATTAGACAACAGGGGGTCTGGTGACTTTCCACATCTCGCACTGTGCGTTATCTGGTGACTAGGGGTGATGCATGGCCAAATATGTCTTTTTCTAAAAGCTGTCCAAGGTAGATGCTCAGTAACTCATTGAAAAGAAATGATAATGGAAAAAGTGGGTCAGGTCTACGTTTATAAATGTAATGCATGCGGAGGAATGACCATGATGGGGCATGTCCTTGTCCTTTTATGGAGATGGATAGAGAGGGAGAGAAAAGCAGAATCATGGCCTCTCTCTTGCCCAACCTGTTACTGCATAGGTAGTTCGAGGAGCATGATCTTCATATTAATGAGTAAGAGGGAAAACCGGATGATCAGGCCGGTGTTTCAAGGTGATTCTGCCTATCTTCCCTTCCATCAGCATCATGCTTTTTCTTCCATGCCATTAATCAAGTCTGCACATCCCCCCCATCACTGTCCTGTTTGTGTGCCAGCCTGTCCATACATGGATGGACTCATGGACAATGTGCAAAACTCCCTCAGGAGAGATAACTGAATGATAATACCAACCTTTCCAGTGGCATATGCCTTGGTGGAGAATGGGGAGTTGGGCACTGGCTTCCCCCCATATTTCACATCAACCTTGTACTCTCCAACATCCTCAGGCGTGAAGATGGCTTTGTGTGTCCCATCTCCATTGTCAATCACCTTGGCCTTGCAGGGTGTTCCATCTGGACCCTAGATCCAATTACACAAGAACAAGATCCCCAGATATGATCATGATAAAGATACATCTCTTTCTAATTGGAGGAGATTGGGAGAGAATAGGATCTCACAAGAACTTGGACGGCAAGGTCGCCGTATCCGGCTTCAGTTGTATCAATGACCATCTCAGCAGGGATGGAAGCTGGGATTCCCTTGTTTGACAGGAGGGGTCCACTGACTTTCACTTTGTTTGGCTCACAAGTCGGCAAAACCTTCATCTTCACCGGGCTGATGGAATCAAACACCACATTCTTCAATTCCTTCAGAGAAATTTTATACATGAATGAAATCTTGGATCAGGGGTTAGCACATACCTCTTGGGGATATCCTTGCCATCCCAGGTGACCTTAACATTGCAGGGAGAACCTTCTGGTGGAGGCTGATATGTGACATTGTATGTACCATCTCCATTGTCTCTTACTTCTGGCTTCTTCGGGATTGGCCCTACATGTACAACCGCATTTGGCATGAGTGATTGGCTAATGCATGCTCTGGCTTCAGCCTTCTTTGATCACTGGCATATTAAAAAAAAAACAACTACTAAGCTCTACTCCCACCTTTGTCAGATGAGACTTCAACTCCCAAGGGGGCTTTGCCAGATTTTTTTGCATCAACTGCAAACTGAAGTGGGATGTTGGCTCGGCACTTGTTTGGTTCGATCCCAGGACCAGCCATTTCTACTGCCTTCTCATCAACCTTGAAGTCTACTGGCACCTGTACAAAGAAAAAGCACATAGAAATGCATCACCCATGAATATAGCACTGTTATGCCATGAACATGATATTCCTGTAATTTGTGAGATGAAAAGGCTTGCCTTGAATGGGGAACCAGGAATATGAGTGTCTGCAAATTTGATGGAGACATCATAATCTCCTGCTTCTGTGGGAAGATATTCGACGGTGCAAGATCCATCCCGATTATCCTTGCAGGTCATCTTTGCCTCTGATGGACCTTCAATGGCCAGACCCAGGCCTCCGTTGCCAGCTCCTGCAATTGTGAAGTGTAAGACAGTAAGTTTCCCATTGGTATAACTGCAAGACACCCATTTGAGAGAATAACCGTGAAATGCTAACCTTTTGTGTCAATGGTGAACACATTGATCTGATTCACTATTCCTTTTTCCAGGCCAGGCCCTGAAGCCTTGCACTTGTTGGGAGCACATCCTCTCTTGGCATTCACCATAAATGGAGATTTTGGCACAGGGATTCCATCATAGAGGATTTCAATGGAGTGGGGACCTGAGCAAAGTCCGATATTATGTTACCGTTTACCATTCATCAGATTGAGATGAATTAATCCATTGATATGCACTGACCTTCCTCAATCGGAGTGTAGGTGATCTTGTAAGTTCCATCTCCAAGTGGATGGACAGAGGACTCTGCTTTCTGGCCAGATGGACTCATGATGAGACACTGCACCACTGCATCACACTTCTTTGAAATGGCTCGTGCATCCACCATGATGTCGCTCGGGCTGTCCACAAAGATGCCTGAACACAAACAGAGATTGATGGACTTCTGCTACTGTCTTTAGGATATATATCTAAGTAGCAAAAACAGCGAAATTTGATCAAATACAAACAGTAAGTTGGTAGAGCAATTTCAAGAACAGTCACAACAAACAGTACCTACAGTACCTAGAATAGAGTAGTACCTACATCTAAGCATTAGAATAAACACTCTCAATTAAAACAAAGGTGTATTCACACGACATCTACCGTGCAGGTAGGAACACAATACTCTCCTGTTGAAACACAAAAGATAAAAAGTCAGATATGCACCAGTAGCAAAGTAATGCATACAGAACTATTATGCCTCTACAGGGGAACCTCATTCATGAGAATCCATAAAAATTGAAATCTGTAATTCAGAAAGTATATTTTTAAGATTCAAAATCAAATTCAAATATATTTATTATGTCTCCTCCTTATTTTTTGTTTAATTTTTTGCTCAAAGCACCTCAAAATTTCCAAAGGGTCAAGGGGAATCAAGTTTACCTACAGACATCAGCATGGGTATGACACCACAGTTTGTGAACATATAGCAGACCAATCACTGCAAAAATAGTTGCAGTCACGTTTCATGCTCTTCAAACATGAAGTGGGATACATGCAGAGTATTAGCTGGAAAGTGCCAGGGACACCCTACATGAAGGACATCTCTACCATCTGGCTGGATCCCTTTTCCAGAGACTTTGATCTTGCTCAAATCCTTGTTGGGATGAACCTTGACTTGAAATGGGGAGTTTGGAATATGCTTGTCATTGAAGGTGATATTCACTGTATAATCTCCATCAGCAGTCGGCAGATAGGCAACAGCACACGTTCCATCTCCGTTATCGTGGCAGTTGATGGCAGCTTCTGAGGGGCCCTCAATTGTGACTCCCAGGCCACCCTGACCTGCTCCCCTTGTATCGATTGTGAATTCTGCTGCCTTGTTTGTGATCCCTTCCTTAAGACCTGGGCCATAGGCTTTCACCTTGGTGTGATCACTCCCTGAAATGGCTGTGAACTTTTTGGGGCTTCGGGGCACAGGCTCTCCTCCGAATCGGATGTCCACGTTATGGTCCCCGACTTCCGTGGGAGTGAAGTTCACGAGACAACCCTCATAAGTTGGGATGATGTGGGTCTGAACTGGATGTCCAGTGGGGGATGCGATACGAACAGCAGTCTCTGCCTTGCCGGCTTCTCGAGTTGCGATGTGAAATTGCTGAAGGCTGTTCACTGGACCCTCTATATAGTACATGCATTCCATGGAAAACTTGTCAAAGATATGACAAACCATCACAGGTTGTTTTCTCCCACACCCACTAAACCAAACTTAAGGAGGTAATAATAGAAATGAAGGGGGAAAAAAAGGCCTGAAAGGGAAAGACTCACTTGGTTCAAGTCCTTCAACCTTGACCTTTGAAACATCAATATGAGGCTGAATAGGGATCCGGATGGGGCACTGAGGGATGATCTGTCCAGCATAAAGGACATTCAAAGTGTGTAGACCTGGAATTGGGGCAGTATAATCCACGCTGAAAGTCCCATTTTGATTGTCATGGATTTGGATTGGGATATCCTGTCCCTTGTCATTTGTCAGAGCTATCTGGACATTCCCTGCAATAACAAAAAAAGAATTATTTATAGAGCAACAAGAGAAACATACAAAGAAGAGAATTAATTAGATAAGAAAGGCAAGTCAAACCATACCAGGTCCAGCTTCTCTGCAGTCGATGTTGAAGTGAGTAGGAATTTGGGACTTGACACCCTTCTCTACCCCGGGGCCAAAGACTTGTACCTTGGCAGGATTGGTGGGCTCTTCAATGCTGCACCTCCATGGGCTATTCTTCACAGCTAATCCTCCATAGTTGACGGACACACTGTGCTTGTTCCCTTTAGTGGGTGTGTAGTAGCAGTTGTACGTCTCATTCCCATTGTCCTTGAGGTGATGATCCACTGGCTTGAAGTCCCCATCTAGGATGCTCACTTCCAGAGGAGCCTTCCCTGCCTTGCGGGTGTCGATGTGGAACTCAGTTGGACGACAGGCCGTCAGTCCAGTCTTCTGCAGTCCAGGTCCTGTGCATTCCACCTACAGAATCGTGCCATTGGTATAACAACCACTGAGAATTCAATTATTAATCCAATTGATCTGTGGTGCCACAATTTTACCTTGTCAGGGTGGAATGAGTCATCCTTGGGCTTGATCTGGGCCATGTATGGAGATTTAGGGATGTCCTCATTGTCACATAATATATGCACTGCATATTCTCCTGGTGCAGTTGGGTGGTAGCTAACATCAGCAGAGCCATCCCCATTGTCATGACAATCAATTTTGGCCTGAGATGGGCCTTCAATGCTGAATCCTGAATGAGGAAACAGAGAAAGGTTGGTTATTCAAGATCCCATTCAGAGTTTAAATCTCAGGGTAAAGTTCCAAGAAAAGGGAATTTCTTACCTAAAGATCCAGTTTCGCCATTGGTTTCCACGGTAAAGAGACACGGCTTTCCAACCATGCCACCATACAAGCCAGGACCATAAGCAACAATCTTGGATTCCTTGTATGGGCCAACATTAACTTCAAATGGAGACCGTGGGACTTCATGACCCCCATAAGAGACGGTGACTATGTACCGCCCATCCTTTTTCGGCTCATAGACGCACTCATAGGTGTTGTCATCCAGCTTCCTCATTGCCACTGGAATCTTGGCACCTCCTATCACAGGCAGAAACCAATTGGAATCTTGAAGATGACTTGGTGAGCACAGAGCCATGGTTTCCCACTCCCCTTTTTCACATTTGTAAACTTAGCTCCCCACTATACCACCATGACTTCATATTTAATGCCCAGCTGTTTGAAATTTGATTGGAATTTTTCTTTTAACAATTGCAAGATCCAGATGGAAAGAAACTCCACCTCCATATGGAAAAGCAGTCTCAGCAGAGCCAAAAAGTCTAAGGACAGTTGATTCACAGAGCATATGAGACTCTAAAAGCGGAGAGGAAAAGGAACCACTTCCAGTTTATTTTTTTGCAAGTGTCAGTAATTCATTCATCTTGACAGAGCTGTCATGAAATGTCAATACTTGGTATGAAATGCCATGGCCCATGACAAATTTCTCTCCAGCGATTTCTCCCCAGTGCATAGTCTGCAAACTTTCCTCATTTCAATCATGATCCCAAAAAGGATGAATCAGGCAATATTTTCACAGCTCAGAAACATGTCAATAACAGCTTCAATTTGGTAAATTTTGTGAAAACTTTTATATCCTGCAATTATTACAGCAACCCTTCTTGGAAGATCCTCCCCTGACACTTCAAAATTGGTTTGTTGAAGTTATACATATCCTGCACATAGGAGGGTGCTAAAGAATAATGAAAAAGATATAATGCTGAGTTGTCTCTCCTGGTTAATTTTGCAGATTAAGTCTCAGCTTGACCCACTCCTCTCTACCAAGTCTTGTGCTTTTTCTTGACTCCCTTAAATTATAATATTAACTCCAAATTGAATCCTGGATGCTTCTCTGAATTCATGATGCCATGCTGGGCAGTGCAAATCAAGACTATGTCAATGAGAATTAGTCTGCTCTGACACATACAGTTTCAGTGAGAGACGTTCAATCTGTAAGCAGCTGGAAATTTTTGCTTGTCACTTGAAGGGAACATATGAAGCCTATGGAGAAGTATGCTGCATCCAAGAGGGGAACATTGTGCAATAGAGTCCTTCAACTGAAATAAGTAGAGAAAAAAAAAGGGACTGGGTGTTAATACAGGGAGGGATGTGTTGGCCTTGCACAGAAGCATGACCAGTAAAACCACACAACTGAGATAGTCCAGCTTAATCCTTTCATTGCAGAGTTTTCAAAGAAGAATTGCTATCACTGTGCTGGATATTTTCTTAAGTTGTCATCTCGTAGCTCGAAATGAGAGAGTCAGTGTCTTGTCAAAACACCAGGAAGGGTATACCCATCAGCTGGCACAGCTACGTCATGACAACTATACTCGTCAGCTGTGGTGAAAGGGTTAATGGTAGTCTTCCACTTGTTCTGAACATCTTTAAAATTCCACTGGGTGTCCCAAACAGAAACTTCTCAGATTTTGGCAGTTTTTTAATACAACATGCTGCGAGAAAATCAATCAGTCTTTCATTTTATGATAAATGGCAAGAACACCATTAACTCTTTCTCTTTTGTGACAGTTTTAACAACATATCAAAAAAGTTTCAACTGTTTTAAGAAGTGAAATCAGGAATAGCATGGTGGGTCCTCTACACTGGAGGTACATGCAGATGAGGATGATTAATGAAGACATGTCAGCTATTCAGGGTTCCCAGGGAAAACGTGGTGATGGGCTCCTCTGGCCATAAGCCAGTTGGATGCTTGGCAGGTTGGTTGCATGAAGCTTAGGATGTGGTGAATACAAGTCAAACGTTGACAGTACCTCCCTCGTGCAAAAGGTTCAGGCCCACTGAGTTCATTTCTAATTTATGGAAATGAACTTTTTTAATTTTGAGAATATTTGAGTAATTTCTTTTTGTCATACAAGGAGCTCTATTATTTAAAATACAAAGTAATCATGATGCCAGAATGAGTTGAAACTTACTTTTGGGCCAGTATTATAAATTCCTGAAATAACCTGTTATGGAATCTCCTTGTCATTTCCAAATGCCCCCAAGATCATTAGGAATGCAAATCTGCCACTGCTAAGGGCTGGAATGACTGAAACTACAAGCCCCCTAAAATATGCCCTATAATGTGCATGGAGTCACACTCTAGCAATGTCCCATGACTGACAGAGAAAAAATTCAAATTTGTCCAGATCTTACTTTCATCTAGAACCAAACCACAAATTTCAATGATATTGACAGTGAGTGATTGTGGCTCCCAGAATAATTACAGCTTGTTTCAGGTAATGTCCTTTGTTTGCAAAGCAAATGAGGTTGCTTATGCAACTCCCACAGTGTCTGTGAGTCCAATTGCCTGTGAGTCAATGTCATAATGAAGTGGTAGCCATCTATAGATATGTCATTACTCTAACCCTTTTATGGGTAATGTCCACACTTGAGGACATATTGCAAAAATTTTTCTTTCACTACCATCGCACTAGCGATCATGCAAAACCCCACCTGCATGTATTACCCAGAAGCTATCAATCATACCTTGTTGAAAAAACCTCATCATAAACTCATGAGATCTGCTGATTTCTCCATGAGGATTGTGAAGTTAGGATTGGAGATCTTATGACTGCTCATGAAAATGTTGTGAAACCTCATGAGGATCTCATGAGGTCTTTCCAGCAGGGAGGAGCCTCCATGAGGTAAATGGCATAAGATCTCATGAGGTTAGCTTCATGAGATCAGTCTAATTAGCCCTCATGAGATCCATCCAGATGCCTCAAGGTTCATGAGAATGTGAAATAATCTTCCTTAAGAATAATACTTTTTTGACCATGAAATCTTAAATTGTACAAATTATTATCACAAAACTGCCTTTGTTTGCAAAAATGTGAAGAAAAAAAACGAAATCACCCATGAGAGGGTTCAACTTTGCAAAATTTTCAGCACTAGCAAATCTTAGAAATTTGAAATTTATTTCAGAGCAGCATAAAGAAGAGATGGTCTTCCTTTCCTTTGCACCAACCACAAAATCAGCTCAATAAACATCTCCAGGCATTATCTTGAACTTTCCTTCTCTCTCTTCACTCTTCATATCCATTGTAACACACATGACACATGATCCACAATACATGCATGTCATACATGATACAGGACTTTTTTTCAGTGATGAGTTTCTAGACAAAGCCAAGTCCAGAAGCTTCCTACTAGACAGGGCATTTTTGCCCAGCTTGTTTTTACTGACAATCCAATCAGCTACACATAGCAATCCAGACTCCAATGAGCACAGCTTCTCATTCTCAGTTCAACATTTCCTGTTGCTCTACCACTGACTATTACCTTATACATGCCCATATTTAGTCAGAGAACTACCATCACAGTTTCCTTCTATTTTTTTAAATCAAAATTTAAAACCAAGACATAGTTCTGCTATTGGAGAAACCAACTCACACTTCAAAGTAACCTCCTGTATCTACATTTTAATCTGCATGGTTAAGTACTACCTTATCCCTTTACCAAATTCAGTTACTCTAACTCCCTGTAGTTCAAAGAATTTTTGGTGCCAAAATTCATCCAAAAGGATGCAACCAAACTTCTCTCTTTCATTTAGATGAAGCACAAAAGCCAATGAGTTAAACAGATAGTGTGGGGATTAATAGGATTCCACTTTGGCCCATACTGACCTAACCTGATCAGTGACCCAGAATGGAGATTCAAGAACAGAACAAAGACAGTTCTAACCTGGTCCAATGACCTTGACATCAAGTATGCCTTGGCCAGCATTCTCTGTGTGGACTTTGAAGTCAGCAAGGTCCTTCACTCTGACTCCGTTGGCTTGCACGCCTCGTCCTGTGACTCTCACCTTTCGGGCATCGCACACTGTCGCAAGAGGAACCGATCGTCAAAAGGTCAACAATGAACTTCAGCTTGCAAGGAAATTGAATGAGGATCAATGGATCACCTGGAGATACTCGGACACCAAATGGACTCTTGGGGATGGGCTTCCCGGCAAAGAAGATGTTCACCGAGTGCAATCCAAGCACAGAGGCCGTGTACTCACACCTCCATGTCTCCACATTCATCTGATTCAACTTCAGCGGAGCAGTGTTACGATTTCCGGATGAGTCCAATATGATGACCTCAGGCACACCCTTTCCTGCATCTGCATGATAAAAACCAGACAACTAAGCATCATTCTATCTAAAAAATCAAAGTAATGGGAAGAAAATCATTCCCATCTGTCCATTATTTCATCCAATCATGAAAATGAGTAATTAGGCCTACAATAAACACCTATATCACAGGTTATATGTTGCATATATTTTGCAAAGCCAAAAAAAAAAACCAGGAAGAAACACATAGGAGGGAAGAGACAGGAGCTCAATAAAATATTATGCCCCAAGTGGCTCTCTAGCTGAGCATTGAAGTGCAGTTGCATTCATACATGGCTACAAAATTACAATGGTAATAATAGGTTTGATGTAAACACAAAGATTTCAATGCCAAAAGATTACTAACTGGATCAACCTGTTAATGATTCTAAAATATGCAAATAATATTCCGAGGCTACTGGATTCCCCAATCTCCCATTGAAAGAATGCTGTTAAGGCAATGTGAAACCTTTTTTCTGCAGTGCCACAAATCATGAGATGCCAAAAAACTGACAGTGAAGATCAATTGAAAGGTATAAGGTGAAATGACAGTTATGACCACAATGCACTAGCAATGCCAGATGATCCTGAGGTCATGTGTCTTGGCAAGATTTGAATGAAAAGGGCATATGAAAAACCAAAATAAAATTTGAAATAAATCTAATTCCTCAATAACTGAGAAGCTATATATGCCCAACCAAGTCCAATTGCATAAAAAGAACGGAGATACTAGCCTGCAGGAAAAAAGAATTACCTTGTTTTAGCAATTCAACTGCTTCCAGCTGAAGCAAAATTAAAGGAATGGTGCTCTACTCCAGCTCACTTTAACCAACGTCTCTATCTCAAATAACAGAAATTTGGGTGCAGACTCATGCCAATCATGTGCCAGGTAAAGTGCATGTCATTACTGGGGCCTTCTACTGAGTGGTAAGTCCTTGTCTGAGAGACTATTACCAGAGTGTGGTGACTGGGTCAAGCAGGCACCTGTATGCATCATGATGGAAAAGGGTCTGCATTCCTGTGTGTCCAGGCATGGCCCAGTTTCTTAATTGTTTTCTTATTAAAATGCAAGTGCTTGAATAAGTGTAGACTCATCATACTGCATCATAAGTGACCTTTGCTACTTTGACACTTAAATACCAGTATCACACAATCAATGGTGCAAAGGTCAAGCTAACTGTGATCCGTGAAGAAGGCAGTTGGGGTAAACAACAGTTGCGAGGGACTTCCGGGATTAAACACTATCTTGGAAGGTATCTAAGAGAGCCCGAAATGTGGCCGTGAACCAAGTCTGATGTGCACCATTTTGATTATGAATTTCAGGGGACACTAGTGGAAAAAGTTAACAGGAACACCAGCTTCTGAGATCTGGATGTAAAGATTATCCCAAAGAAAGATGCTATTTCCCATAATTCTTTGACAGGGCATTCACATCTGGCAGCCATAACTTGTTGAAAAAGGTGAAAGCCAATTCTGAACTTTTCATCACTGACTAAGTGTAAGCATCATCAATACTTACACCATGGTTTATCAACAGATTCAAAGCTCTCTTCTTTGGAGAAAAAAAAAAAAACATTTCAGCATCAAGCTTGTTTTGTTTATTTTTAATTTTCTTTTGGCCCACCATGTAGCCAACCCATATGGTTGACCTTTGACACCTACCTTGTTTGCCATGAATCACCAGCTGAGCTATGAGAGACATTTAAGGCTTGGGCAGGGGGAATGAAAGAGAAAATGGAATAGCTGCATTTTTCCTGCTGTAAAACCATGGAAGCTGTACACATTGGCAGAATACCAACACGGGGTGGGTGGATGGGTGACGGGTGACTTATTCCACCGCCACCTGCACGCCCTTATTCTACACCCTATATCTCTGCACCTACTTTTCCCTCCCCTCTTCCTACGCCTCTTACTCTCTTTTTTCTTGTTTCATTCCCGTCTCTGTTCCCTTTCACGAAGGCACGACGTGTAATTGCCGAGCGAGCCACGAACGCCCACGCTCACCCTTAGTGAAGATGTCGAAGTAGGTGGGTCTTCCGACCATGACGCCTTCGGGTTCCAGGCCGGGCCCCGATGCCCTGACCTTTGACGGGTCCCCTGCGAACCCTTCCACATTGACCTTGAACGGCGACTTGGGGATCTCGTGACCCGAGAATTTCACCGTGACCTTGTGGGGTCCTTCCAAGCGAGGATTGTAAGAACACGAGTAAGTCAGGTTCCTGTCATTGTTGAACTTCACCTCCACCTGCAAGCAAATGAATAAATGTCTCAACTTCATGTCAAGATGGATGAGTCTGTACAGGCTTACATCGAGTACCAGCACTTGGTACTTACCGGTTCAGGCTGCCCTTTAGGGTTCTCAACCGTAATTTCCACGTTCCCCTTGCCGGCAGAAAAGGTTTCCACCGTGAAATTTGCCGGAGCTCCGACAACGACGCCGGTCGGTTCGACGCCTGGGCCATATGCTCGCACTCTATTATGCATCAAAGTCGTATCAATCGTCTCACATTTCATGCTGATCATTAATCTTCCTTCTTTAGGTATAACTGATTCATAGTCAATTTCAATACTACCAATGTACATCAAATGCAGTAAAACAGGCAATTGTGTGCAGTGTGCTCTGAGTAATCATGATCATATCCTGTACTAGTAACAGCCATATTCTCATCTTTTTTTACTACCATGATGCATGCAAGCAGATATGATAAGATGCAAGGTTGCCACATAAGGGGGCTATCTTTAGGTTTAGAAATGCAATACTTGTACACCATGCATTCTAACAGTTTTTTTTTTTCAACTCCCAAGATGAGAAGACCAGCAACTGTGTGAGAAAAACAATGAAAGAAGCATGATACAAGGCAATGATGTCAGACATCAGATGAGAATGCAACCAAGCAAGTGATCCATCGAGTCGATCCACACATCCTCTTGGGGCGTGTAAAAGTTTTAGTCACACAATACTACAACCAAACTACTGCACCGATACTCTTTTTCAATCTAATTGCTACTCGAATATTAGGAACACTAGCATCTTTTCTCATGATTCGGCCTTGCATTCCCAAAGCCGTTTCATTTCAGTCACATCAAACTCTGCACAAGTGACTAACGCCTCAAAGGAGCTTAAAAACAGCTACACAGATGGTGGATTGCGGGTTAGGGGACCACAGAACACGAAACAAGCACACGAGAACTCCAGAAACAGTTTCCCTTACCTCCAAGCAGGGCTGTAAGAAGGCGGGGCAGGAAAAACAAGGGAGGTGGGAAGGTGGGGGGAAAGGTGGGGGGAAAGGGGGGGGGGATGGAACAAGAACAGCATCTGCATTATTCTGACAGACCCAAATTTTCCCAAAACACCATCATCTTTCACACTTCAGTGCAACCATCACCAAAGGCACACATCTCATCAAAGACGAAAATGCAACAGAAAGGACACAAAAAGAGTGAAAGAGAAACAACTGATGAGATGCAGATTCAAACGAAGTAAAAGAGACAAAAAAAGTTCTTTTCTTAATTAATAATAATAATAATTTAATCTGATTTTTTTTTCCTGAAAAGAAAAACTCCTGCAGTTCAAAATTACTTTCAGAGAGAGAAAGAACAACTAATAATTTTATCGCATCATAATCCATAAAATTCAACTCACCAGAGAGAGAGAACCCCAACCCACAGCTCCATCAGAACAAAACAAAGCAGCGGAGAAGAACGAAAATGCAAAAAAAAGCACTGACTTGCCAGGACTGGTCTTGGGTCGGAGCGGCGCGCCCGGCTTCAGCTTCGCGTTCGGGTACTGCGACAGGTACGTCATCATGGACATCTCGTCCACCTTCGGGTTCACCATCTCCTCCGGCTTGATCAGCTGCGATCAATATTCATCACCGACGTTCATAAATATTCATAAATATTCATAAATAGTTGAGTCCTTCCAGCGGCGAAAAATAAGTTACGAGACCGTGCTGGAATTTCGCTTTCATTCATTGAGATTTATCCTTCACCCAGAAGTGACAATCCGTAAGCGCTTTAAAGTATTTATTTTTGCGTCATCGGCAGAATAAAAGCAACAAAAAAAAGGCAAGGCCATCGAGTCGCAAAGGTGCGGCCGCACAGGTGTCTCGCCATTAACAAGTGTTTCACATGAATCACCCCCTCGAGCCTTTGCTGGATAGGACAACGTAATTGGTCGGGGCCGACAGACCGCATCGTGTCGGTATCGGACGCGAGGGAGTCGGTTGCCGTTCGAGAGGGGGGGGGGGGGGGGGGGGGGGGGGGGGGGGGTGGGCCACCC